>VOQJ01019062.1:1781-11839 GCA_015052665.1 Apistogramma diplotaenia
GATTACAGCTAATGCGACCAAATTCAAATGCCCTGACACAAAGTTTTATAAACAGCCGGGGGGGAAAAACAAAGATTACCAGCAAATAAAGCTGTTAGACTTTGGGTAAGTATTTGGATAAGAGGATGAAACAGCTTGAGTGTTGGACATTAACAGCATCTATTGAAGTAAGGTCATCCCGCCTCCCTCTTTCTCCTGTCCCAAAAGCTCTGGTCCCCTAGTTTAATCTGAAATTGAAGGCTCTCAACTGCGACGGATTACGGGGGGCCAACCCAAGCATGCAGCCGGGGACGGTCCCCTAATGAGTCCAGCCAGCAGAGCATCAAGTGACAACAAGTAGCTACTCCAGCAAAGGAGAGACTCTTCAATGCCACTAGAGAGTTGCAGCAATACGCTGAAAATCAAATCATTTCAAGTAGAAGAACTGACACCAAAAGCCACATTTAATAAACAGTGATTTCTATTTTATGCTTCGTATTTCGAGTGATACATATTTTTAAAATGAAAACACAAACATTTTAAGACTACATGAAAACATATTTCAAATTGTGCCTCAGTGGGAGAGATTAATATGTCGATTATTTACAGCACATTTATTGGACAACAGTTACTTTCTTTCTCTTAAAAGAGCTCTGTCGGTGGGGCGCCGAGTGACTGTACAAGCAAAGGGTGAAATCAAACGCAGACTTTGACACACTGACGGCTCTTTGCGAGTAATTAATGTGCTATGACAGTTGCGCTGGCTGAAATCTGTCTCTCGCTGTATAATTGTGGAATCTATGTACACAAATATTTCTCACTCTGATCAAGCAATAGCTGTGAGTTTTGAAATAAATCGGAAAAAGTGCATTTGCATCTTCTGTGCAGCAGCGAACCAGATGAGTTGTTCTCCTTATAGGAGTCCAGATGCAGGCCACCTGCGGGACAGTGAGTTATGCCAGGTAAGTCCATGCTTAGAGCAGCCAGACCACTGCATCCGCTCATGAAAATAACAGTCCTCGGGAATTCGATGGTCTCTACGGGCTTTTCTGCTCCTCTGGTGAACTCAGGGGATCGCTGGCCTTCTCCTCGGCCACCTGTCTCTCCTGTTTGCCCTCCAACTGTCTGTCATGAGAAACTGTTCCCAGCACTTTGGCACTGTGCTCCTGTGCCTTGGCCCTGAGTGCAGCAATGCTGTTCTCTCTCAGTTCCTCTTTAGAAATGATGGACTTGCCTTCTGACCTCTTCTCCTCCGCCTCTGCGTCTTCTGCCCTCTGAGAGCTCGGCTGCTGGGGTGCATCGCCCTTTCCTGACGGTGGGGGTGCTGCGGCTTCCATGGACTTTTTGTGCATCCCTGCAAAGAGTTGCGGGTATTCAGATTTAGAATAGCGTCTGTTGATTGGTAAGCCATCTTGGACTGGAAATAGCAAGCAAAAACAGTTGCGGTTTAGAAAATAATGTTTAAATGGACAGTAGCAATGCATGACCAGGATAGTGGATGAAAAATATTTCATATGCTGTTTTCAGTTTAGGAAATATATTTGCTTTAGAAGGTCATGCTTGGGGGAGGGGGGACTGGAGAAAAACTGAATGAATGAATATAAATCTCAGCTAGTTAACTCAATGAAATGCAATCTCTAATTTTCTAAAATCATGATTTCTGAGTAATCATCATCTGACTAAGCTGTGCAGCTAAGATGTACCTGCATCTATAAAACTGGATGAATTAGAAAGGAAAAAAGGAAAAATGACAGAAAAAATGGAGAACCAGTAAAACAAAAGCCTCACCAAGCAGCCAGGGGGCGCAGGACTCCATGATGCCGTCCTTTGCAGACTTGAGGATGGACTCTGGCAGAGGGATTGAATGCCTCACCATGGCGCCATACAGTCCATATTCAGCCATCACGGTGCTGCGACCCCAGCATTTCTCCCGCTTCCTCCACTTGGCCCTGCGGTTCTGAAACCATACCTATAACACAGGAAGGAGTTCCACAGTTATTAGTAACCCGCATCACTCAGAAGCGTCTAAGTCATATATGCGCTAGTCTTTCTAGAAAAAAAATCTCAGTTTTATACCACTGAGTCAGGTATGGAAATGAATGTTGGTAGTGCTATTCTGGGGAAAATTATAGTAATTTGAGAAAGAGATTGGAGTTTTGCCACAGCGGACTGTTCACGAGTGGAAAACAGTCTTAATGAATCTACTGCAAGATGCAGGCAT
Source organism: Apistogramma diplotaenia (assembly GCA_015052665.1). Taxonomy (NCBI): domain Eukaryota; kingdom Metazoa; phylum Chordata; class Actinopteri; order Cichliformes; family Cichlidae; genus Apistogramma; species Apistogramma diplotaenia. The sequence continues at coordinate 3,982 of VOQJ01019062.1, forward strand.
TTGTATCCTAAACAGGTTTTTATTTTGATGGATCATCTGTTAAATTTTAAGCCACCAATGAGAGCAAATACACACACACACACACACACGCACGCACACACACACACACACACACACACACACACACACACACACACACACACACACAGAAGTAGTTATTTTTGACCTGTTTATGAATCTCGCGTGATTCAGAGTGACTTAAGATAACAACTTAAGTCCTGTTGTGATTCAGTCCATTGATTTTCTATACCCTGCTGGCTACAGGTGTAACAGATCTCTGCCTCCTGTCACTGCTTATCTCAAACTACCTGGTGGCATTATAGATGGTCTGACACAACAAGACACTTCACTCGGCCACAGCCAGCAGCCCTGCAGACTGTCTGCCCGTGCCCAGAGAAAGAGAGAGGCCAAATTGATTGTATAGCACAACACAGGACTGTTAAGCACCCAGCTTAGGCACCTCTGATGGCTCTGTGAGAGGAAGGCAGCAGCAAGAAGATCCAAGTGGGGACAGATTTTAAATCAAAAGTGATTAAATCGCTTTCAAGCTTCTTCTTTTATCCTCCTGGTAATTCTGATGATAACCCTTATTTCATACAAGATACTTTTTTAAATGAGAAATTGCTTATCTGCCCCTCAAAAGAAGCAAGTGTGTAAGCCGCAAGGAGGAGCGACCCAGGGGCACGCCGAGGCTGATTGAAAAATAAGTTAATTTCAGGCCCAATCGATGGTGGGCAGGCGGGCAAATATCACGGGAAATTAAACTACCGGGACTCGTGGGATCAGCGCTATTGACCCATGCTAATAAATTCAATGTAGTTATTTCATTTGAACTCCCCACGTCTCTCCAGCAGCAGCCAGCCAGCCTCCCGAGCTCGTCTGATTTAACTAATTACACTCAATGAGAAAATTGGGTGTTAATTTTATTTAGGATGGGAGCAGGCCCGGGGTTATTTATTTATTTCCTTTTATTATTTATTCGCGGCTGTACTGTTGCAGCCCGTAATGAGAATGAGATTAAAAGGCACCCCGGCAGATGGATGGCCCAGGTCACACTGCAATCTTCTTCCGCCTTGATAGCTTGATTAGGTCGTTAGTGGCTCCTTCTCTGAGAACAAATTGTTTCACATCCAACTGCGCCTGATGAGAGATTATCTGTCCTGGCGAGGATGCTGGAGGAGAGCAGTCTTTGTTCAGACGCTGATCGATTTACGGGTGCTCACTTAGGCCATCGTCCCTGTAACATCAGAGCAGGATCAGGGGCAGCTGGCGGCCTCCGCGCGAATATTACAGCGGTTTATTAGCACTGATGGGAAGGTGAAGGATGGGGGAAGCGCGCGTGCCCCGACAGGTGCATATTCATGAGGAAAGCAATTAGAATATTCACACAAGTCATCAAGGCTGATGATTTCAGGAAGAAATTAATGCAGCTTTAAAGAGGCTGTTGCTTGTTTTAAGAATGCGGCCCCTAAAAACAGTAAATGATCTGAAATCCTTTGATTACCATGAAATTAATCGGATATTATGATATAGTTTGACGCTGCTGTTTAGGTGCCTTTGTTTTTTGCTCTTATTAGCCCAGACTTGCTTAAATTTGTAAAGCAACTAAAAGAAAAAAATACATAAATACAATTACGCTTTAAATGCATATTTTGTGGACTTTTTAAAAATATTTTATATGAATAATATCAAACGCTGCCTTTTATAGGCACAACGGGGTACAAACAGGCAAAAATAACTGGACTATCTCCTGTTTTAAACTCCTTGTAATAATAATACAACTCAAATAAAACATCCAATTATTTGAACAGTAAATAACTGGGATTGCAAAACGCAAATTCAATAAATTCTCATATCCTATTATTATTATTATTATTATTATTATTATTATTATTATTATTATTATTATTATTATTATTATACCTGTATCCTATCTTCAGGTAGCTCTGTTTTCATGGCCAGCATCTCTCGGGCATAGACGTCCGGGTAGTGCGCTTCATTAAATGCCTTTTCCAGCTCCTCCAGCTGATACGACGTGAATATAGTCCTGTGGAAACGGGTTAAATACAAGCTAGTAAAATATATTATTGTGCACTGAAAAAAAAAATCCACATTTTTTTCTTTTTGGCATTCAAACTAAGGAAGAGACATGCATGTTTCAACACAAAGAACCCATAGGAGAAATTTTTTTTTTTTATAAAAGAAGAAACAAATAGTTTTAGTGGGTGTTTTAAGTGCCATTTTTACTCAACTAAATGAAAACAAATCAGAACGATGCCCTTTATTTCAGATCTTTGTGTTTTATTATTATTACTACTATTATTATTATTTGCTTGGATGGCAATAATTTGAAAAAAATACAAGCTCATTTGCAGTAACTCCTTATCTGCACAGCTGCAGGTGTCAACAACACAATAATAACTCAAAAAAATAAATACAATCCAGTAAATTAGTCCCCCGTAAATTAGAACTTATTAAGAATAAAATTAGAGTAAAATGTAATATTTTCAAATAAGAAAAAAATGTAGTAATATTTCCCTGAAATCCAGAAATCAACACTAACCGGTGACGTCTTTTCTTCCGTTTCTTGCTCTGATTTACTGATGACTTGGAGAGTTTTCGTTCATTTGAAGATAAATCTTCAGAGTCTGAGAAGAAGGCACAAAGTTTAAGGGCATCATCTAAATAAGCATTACAACATGATCACAGTAAATGTTTGCAGTGACGCAATTTTTAGTCAGTTGAAATTTTTAATTTAAATCCCCATAATAATAATAATAATAATAATAATAATAATAATAATAATAATAATAATTGGTAAATTACTTAAATCAGAAATCGGCGTAAATGCACAGTAACCCCAGACTGGAAATACGATTAAAAAAACCATTTCTGTTGCACTAATTGCAGGATTATTGTGAATAATTGTAAAGAGGCTGCAGATCACCTGAACTGGCGGACTGGCTGGTGTCCAGCGGCCCTACGGACCTGCTGTGGGGCTGCAGGTGAACATCTTGCCCGTCAGACAGCACAGTCTCCAGAAACGCTGGCTGGCTGTAAAAGGACGGAATCCCACCAGGGCCGATTAATCCCATCCCGACACCCACGCCTGCGGGGCCCAGCACGGACCTGGCAGCGATCAGGTGCGCCCCGGCCGGCAGCGAGCCCAGCGGGCTTCTCGGGGATGCGGACGGCTCCTTATTCAGACCCAGTATCTCCTGGATGCCGAAGCCGGTGCACCTGGGCGGTGGATTGGTCGCGCCGCTCTTCGGCTGGTGGCTGTTACTCCCTCCATTTACACCCAGAGAGGTTTTCTCCGACAGATTTAAACTTTCCGACAGCACGGCCCCCTGTTTCCCCGTCATAGCGTCTTCGCTGTTCCTTGAAAGGCCTATTTCTTATTAAAGCGTCTAACACGATGGTCCCCAGTGCATGATCCTCTGTAACACACAAGAGCCCTTTAGAAAATGGTCCTTTTATCCAACAGGTCCATCCCAACAAGAGGCGGAAGCAGCAGCCAATCAGCTGCAAGGATTCAGGATTCCTGTGGATCATGGATGTATTATACGCCCTCTTGAATGCATATCTGTATTTTCCTGAGGACTGGGCGGATGCACGAAGAAGAGATCCAGAAGAGAAATGAACGATCTTTAAGGTTGCACGCTGCTGGAAGAAATGCGAAATACTAAGAATTGCATTCCGATTAAAGATTTGGATCATATAAGGAACTAGAGCATTAAAACAGAAAACAGTTATTCTCGCTGTTTGCGGTCCTTTAGAAGTCCAACAATATTCAACTATTTCACACCATTTTAAAATTTTGCAGGTTTAGCAAATTACCTAAATTTCATACAATAAATCTGTGATGATGACTTTCGCTTTACACACTGATGGGCCAGTGGCTGAGCCCACACACACACACACACACAACGCCAGTTATGATCTCTCTGCCCAACCACTGGCTCATAGGAGTGGATAATTGATCTCCAGATGCTGTGGGAAACTCATCACACGCAAATCAAAGGCCCTCCCAAAAACGACAGCTGGACGACATGGACCCAGTCTGCGCTGCACGGTCCTGCACAGCGTTAATCCCAGAGCAGCAGCAGCAGCAGCAGACTACACAGATTAAAGCACAGGGGGATTTTTCGTGCAGGAAATGACACAGAATATGAGCAACTTTCATAACGTGCTTTTAAAAACAAATAATAAATAAATAAATAAATCCATTTTTTTAAATTACATTTTTTTATGTGTATTTTCATTTTGGCCAGTGCCTGTATGACTGCATTATTCTGCATTATTTTATTTCATTACAATAGCGGAGCAAAAGAAAAAGTTTCTTTACGTTTTTATTAAAGGTTTAAGAAGTAAATAATCTCATAAGGCTAATTTGACTCTTTCCTTTTTTACGGTTTTTTTCTTTTATTTTTTAGAAATGTATTTGGAAATCGCTGATGAATAAGGATCGGCCCATCGCGTGCAGAGGTGATGGCTTTCATGCACTGAGGTAACAATGACTAAGTCACGAAGCTGAAATGTGGATCTCCGTTATGGAAAGAAGACTAAAACTAATTGTATCTGTAAGTTTGGTGGGAGCGCAGCGCCTCAAACTGATCCCAGCCTTCCGAAGTCATATTTCGACTGCTTATTAAGAAGGAGAAAATATTGCTGCTGCAATCAGTGGTTGGCCAGTTGAAACTAATTAGGACCTATTTAGTGGAAATTCTATTAATGATTAAATCAATGTTATTAGGATATGCTAATGCCACATCATTCCATTGGGATGGAGTCATTTATTAACATTGAAGGGTGTGAGTCAGAGGGACCTGGCAATTACAGGGAACTTACTGCCCCCTCTCACTCCATCATCACTCCTGTTGCAATCTATAGTTGTTGTTGTTGTTGGGTTTTTTCAATAATAGAATAGTTTCTCCTCCGTGCGTGCTTTTATTAGTCCATCTCCTCTGAAAATGGGTGCGTGCTGATTTACATGCAGTAGAGAGGCTGACTAATAAGGCTCTAGATTGAGGGAAGATTTAGTTCAGTCATTCGTGTAGATTAGGTTGCCCATCAAAGACCTGCAGGATCTAACGCCTGTAGATTAAAAAGCAAACAGCTGTTGGATTTTGTGTGTGTGTGTGTTTGTTTATTTATCTGCCCTCCACCCCACCCCACGCACGCACGCACGCACGCACACGCACACCCCACTACACCCCGTCTCCCCCTCAGCCCCACATCATTTCTCCGCCCCGCTCCTCCTGATTCTGTGCTGCATATTCAGACCCAACACAAACTGAGAAGCAGCGTATCCTCAGAACCTTTGGAAAGCAGCAGCTTGCTGCAGAAGGTGGGGCTCAGGTGAACAGCTGTGAGGTAAAACCGCCCACTGCAGTGCATACCAAATATGATATTATGCTGATGCAAACAGCGAAGCTTGAAATGCGATTGTGAAAATGAACTTAGTATCAGTAGTATTAGTGAGGTCACACACGTGAAATGGAAAGAAAGCTCTTATGCAAGAGGTGTGGGTGCTCAATCAGTTTGAATCCTCGGTGTTGAAACAGGGCGCCGGTAACTTGATGACAGCACACATGTAGTGCCGAGTCAGGGAGGGGAAACTAAAGCGCAGCCAAAGCCTCTGCTTTCACAAAGCACTTACAGGGCGTGATGTTATGCGATGCCCTCTTCCCTTTCCTCCTCCCCCAGAGTTTGCAAGCCCCGCAGCTTTCTCATGGCTCCTCCACAATGGCATGTTTGGTAGCTGCCCGTCGGCATTGCTTAATTAGGCGAGGAGTTGATTAATTTGCACTAATTGACAGCTAATTTAAGGACTCGGGGCACATCGGATTGACGTTTGTCGGGGCACAGGGGCTACGTGAGGTCAGGGGAACGCACTGCGGATGGATGGAGTGTGGAGTTTTTTTTCCTCCATATGGATGACCAACTCTGCGGGGACTGACCCGTTTCCCGAGGAGACTGCTTGGCTGGAGGGAGGCAGCGGGTGACAGGAAGCCACCAGTGCGTGCACCATATTGAGGATGTCAGGTCGTTTAACACGTCAGCGCTCAGCAGACTGATCAATGTTCGTCAGTCAGCATCAACAGGTGTCCACGCTCAGCCGGTTCCAGTGGGCAGGGCCGCTTTAAAGGGCACTCCAGTAGTTCCAGTGAGTGAACAAATAAATAAAATTAGCCTATACGGAATATTTTTTTTATAAGGGCTGTAGAAGTTGCAAGCAGTCCAGGAACAGTCAAGCAGCCTATACGCCAAGAAGGTTTTAAAATATGATGCGTGAGTAGAATCACGTCACGGTAACATGCACCCTGAACACCACAAATAAAGGAATAAAGACGTAATTAAAGCCTTTGATGTGAATATCTTGAATAACTTCAAATGATGTTTCAAACTCCGAACTTATCCTTTCCGTTTTTGAATGATACTGTTTTGCACAAATTTTAAATTGATTTATACTGTAGGCTACATGGCAGGGATTTACCTTTTAATAAACCAGGAAGTGTAGTGTGTAGTAAATTATTTAACAAAGCACAGACGAGACGAGAAAAGAGACTGTAAATCAGCAACGTTTCAATTTGTTCCTTTTTTTAAAAAAAAAGCAAAACATCATTAAAAGCTTTAAACGTATAAAGTCATTATAGAACAGGTCTCTGGTTTTATTTTAAATGTTTCCCAGAAGAATAAAGGCATACTAAAGTAAATATATCTACTGGCCTCTCGAGGCCACGAATAAAGATGGACTGGGATTGTTTTCCATGCCCATTTTGCGTCGAGGGCTCCCCGGGTCGCGCGTCCTAGGACACCCCAATAAGAAAGAGTACTGCATTTCGGAGGGGTGAGCCAGGGTCCGTGTAGGTCACAAGGGGTGAAGGCACTGAGGCAATGGCGGCCTCTGTCCGTGTGAATCGGAAGGACGATTAGGGGCTTATTAGCGGCCTGGGGAGAAGTGTAACTTGTTGGGAGTGAGCGGCCAGAGCCCCTGCGACATCTCCAGCCGAGAACAGTCCGAGGCATTGTCTTACCTAATTATGGCGGATGGACTTCTTTTTGTTTCCCATTCGGCATGCCTGTCTGATTCTCTTTTTGCCTGGCCGCTTGCTCCGACAACGCCGAAGTGTGCTAATTAGAAAAGAAATGGTCCTAGTAATTATGTCAACTCTTATTAACGGCGATGACAATGAGCAATATTATTTTTACGCAATGTTTTGTGTAGGGGACCCTGCTTCCAATGCTCATTAAAAAGAAAACATGCCCCGATAGCCGAGAAAGCACTCCCACGTCGGAGCTCCTTACATGTCCACAGCAGAGAGGTGCTGCACTCTGTGGAATGGCAGAGGCATGAAGTTATTGCCCTAATTAAAAGTTGCAGAGTCTCTAAAAACTTTTGCATCACAAGAGTTGCCTGCAAACGTAATCGCTTCAAATGGGGACTTATAAAAAAAAGGCAACGATCCTTTCAATTTAATAGTTTATTATATAATTTCAAAAACTGCAAAAAAAGTAATCATGTTTAAAAGTGTGAATAAATAAAAAGATTTAATCAAAGTAGGTCTAGAAGTCAGAGAAATTCAGTGAAAAGCAACTTTCCAAAAAAAAAAAGGTAAAAGCATCTATCTGGAGGACAGCAGCTGTGCAGAGGAGTCTGAAGAGAGGATGAGCATTTTTCTCAATTTAATCATCAGAATGCAGAGTCTCTGAACTTTGCAGTGAAGGTCTGAACATGTTCATAGCATACTGGTAAATGCATAGATCACAATCACCGTGAAATCCAACAATTCCCATCACTTTAAAAAAAAAAAATCAAAGCTAAGTCACTTCTTGGGCCCCACCAAGATGTTCC
>VOQJ01019067.1:20018-30311 GCA_015052665.1 Apistogramma diplotaenia
CTTTTTGAACATTGTTTTTTTTTTTTTTTTTTTAGGACTGTGAATATGTGACGCCTGAATTGTTTCTCTGCAGGTTCGTAGGAGAGCGCGTGGAGGTCCTGCTGGGCTGCATAGCAGAGCTGAGCCCTGCTGACAGTGCTGTGCTGAGGGCAGGAGTCAATGATTTTAGCGTGATGTATTCCACACGTAAGCGCTGCGCACAGCTCTGGCTCGGGCCCGCAGCTTTCATTAACCACGGTGAGTGCGTTTACCTTCACGACTAATGGCTTTACACATACGTATGTATCTAAGTGGAAATCTGGGTCGTACCTTTTCTCTTAAAGTGGCCTTATTGTGCTTCAGTAAGCCCACTTTGGTGAGTTTCAAATAATGAGTTCAGTATGTGTGCAAGTAATCCTTTTACACTTCAGAGCTCGTAAGTGTAGGAATTCTACAGCAGATTGCAGCTGTGATTTGCATATAATCTGTTCAAAAATCACTCTGACCGCGTGACGTTTTTGGACGTCTTATTTCCTGTTACATGCACTTACGGCTGTGCAGTTAGTTCAGTTTTAGTATTTGTGTTTGGCTTGATTAGATCAAGTCACATTGGTTTCATCAGTTGAATTATAATGAAAGTTAAATGAAATTTATTTGAAATAAATATAACGTGTTAAGTGAGTAATGTGTTTAGAATTCACCATCTCCTTGTTGATCAGAATAATTGTGATTATGATTTTTGCTGTTATTGAGCAGCCTTTAGTAGATGCTCATTTTTACAGTAGCTCAAGGTTCAGTGGATGAAACTTGGTGTCCGTGCAGTTGTGAGAGGAGCAAAGAGAGGGTGTGTCTTTAACCTTGCGTTTGTGAGGAGCAGCCAATCAGAATAAAGTTGGCTTCAAGGGAAGAGGAAGGGAGCTAAAACAGCTTTTCATATAGAGGATGAACTGAGGCGCTTCATCAAGGCCCAGTAAAAGATAAATAATCTTTCTTTTTTTTTTAAACTGAATCATGCAAAGCTTCCCAAAATATGGAGCTGGAAATGAGCATAATAAACCCACTTTAGGTTCATTACTCAGGCTGATGAATGTATATAATTTGTGGAATACACCAGAGTGTACCACAAGAGATTTATCATGAACTTAGTTTGCACCCACAGTGTGCAGCGAGGCAGGCTCAGCAGTCGCCGTGTCTGCATCCTCATCATAATTATACTTACAAATTCTAATCAAATTCTGCCTGTTCCTCGTGTGCTTTATTGACCTCTTAGTTACAAGAACATGAAAGTCATGTTAGCGGACGACATGTTGGTGCGCACTAATAAAGAAGGATTCAGGAGATCTTTTGTGCCTTGTGCAATAACTCTTTACAACATAAAACATCTGCTGAGCACAAAATGAGCTGTCAGTTTCTTTCAGCCCTGCTCGCTCTCGGCACGTCACACCGGCTTATATTGAACCACTTTAATGCCACCTGGCGTGTGCCGTGCTTGTTTAACTACACGTTCGTTTTACTCGATTAAAATTTTAGCTATTTTACATGAAGCCAGTTATGTCATATTATATTATGCTTTTATTTAGCATTTGATTGTGTTTCATTTCGATTTTTACTTATTGAGCTACAGAATTTTATTGTTTAATTAAGCTTTCTTTCTTTTGCATTTATGTTATTTTGCTATTTTTTTTGTTGCCATTTTGTATTTAAGCTCTTTTGTTGTGTTTTGATTTCTAAAGAATATTTTCTTCTAGCTGCAATTACAACAAAATGTCGAGTTCTGAGTGTGATTTTTATTAATAACCTGACATCTTTTTAATGTTTCTTTGTGTTTGTCCGCCTGCACTGAAGACTGCAAACCAAACTGCAAGGTAATCTGCAGTGATAATTTACCACATGCTCTTAAAACACTTGACAAATTGAAGTGATTTTTGTAGCACTCTGATAAATGCTTCCATGTTATTTACATATTAAATGTTGTATTTTAAGTACAGATTCAGACCCTCCTTCTGCCTCCTGTCTGCTTTGCTGTTGTTTCCCATGGGCCGACCAACCTTTCTTTGTCTTTGTTGTTTTTTTTTCCCTCCTTTTTCACCCGCCCAGTTCGTCCCCGGTGAGAAGAATATCGCTTGCGTCGAAGTGATTCGACCCATCGCACCTGGGGAAGAGATCACATGTTACTATGGTGCCAGCTTTTTTGGTGAAGGCAATGAAATGTGTGAATGCTGCACCTGTGAGAGGTGTGTCCATCATCTGATCAGACATCATCTTTATCAGAGCTTTTTCTTTGCCCCAGCAGCAGATTTTATTCATGTACGAGATGAAAACTCAGATCTTTTTGACTCTTCTTTAGGAACGGAGAGGGTCACTTCAAACACAGAGGGAAGCAGCCCGAATCTGAGGAAACAAAGGACCCCGTGGGCCAAAAGTACCGCCTGAGAGAGAGATATCTTCGTCATCACAGAGAGCGGGGTCACTTTTCTACGAGGCCAGTAACACCTGGAATACACTCGGGAATCTTTAAAGGTAACCAGTTTGAATAATGTGAAGTAATTCTTTTTAAAAAGGTTTTGGCTTCCCCCCAAAGTAAAATCAGAGCGCTTGTACTTAAAGGGAAAATCCCTAGATTTTCATTGGATCAGCTAACACAGTGTCATTACCTGAACTGTATGTGGGCCAGTTGTGCTTAAGGCCTTATTTGAGTGAGGAAAATCCCATCGTTGTGGGTTTTTTGCATATTAAAATTGCAGAGCTATCACAATGATATCATTTTAAAAATCCACGTGGGGAACTTTTTATGTGCCAATTTTGATACAAATGTGGTTCAGGATCATGAGTCGACCTTTAAACTGCTTCAGTTATCTGCTGCTGAAAAGTCATTTAGGTTCACGGGACATTTTTGTGCTCTGATAAAATCAGAAGATCAGCAGCTTGCTTGCTGTTAATGAACAACTTTGGCTCAGTATTTGTGGCCAGATGAAAGTCTGAAACACGGACTGCAATTATCCACAACCTGTAAAATGCAGTGCCTTTTTAAAAAGGGTGTAATATTGAATATATATGTGGCCACCACAATCTCCAAACATGTTTACTTATTCCATTTGTAAATAAAACAAAATCTTTTAATATCCTTTTGTGCTTATCTGTTTGCTTTAGGTCGTGCTCGTATGCTTATGTAATCATATGAAAACAAAGGATTTATTATGTGGGGTTTAAAATAATTAGCTGGGATCTTCCTTGGGGATAGGCAGCATAAGCATTAAGAGGGACCACTCACTAATGGATCAGAGCTCCTCATTAGAATATTTATGTTTATCAAAATGTATTCATTAATCCATTTAGATGATTAATAATAATGGTGAAAATGTATTTGTGATTAGACTGTGTGTAATCCTGGAGCTGGGTAGCTTTAGCCCGAGCTGGGCTAGCTTCATTTCAAATGACTATTTTGGCTTCCAGTAATTATGAAAAGAAGATAATCAGGATGAACTTACTAAATTACTTTTCATCATAAATTTTTGCTACAAATCTCTTCTTTTGTCTTGTGACTCGAGAGCACCTTTTTCAGAGCCCGAGCTCACCCAGTTTAGCTCAGATTAAGAAGTGCGAGAGAGCCTTTGGTCAACAAAATGTGCCTCGAAGGAGTGAAGGTCATTTTATGTTTAATGTGGTTGAAGCTGTGGATGGATCATTAATGGTTTACTGGAGCTCTGAGGGTCTCTCACCTGATCTACCTTTGCAGACCCCCGTTTGTGGAACCTGTGGGGAGGCAGTGGTGGTTATTTTTGTGCAGCAAGGTTTAAAAAAATGAAAAAAATCCTCAGTTTGCTTTGCTATCAGGACACTAACCATAACCCCCCCCCCTCTTTTTATCAGTTTCCTTTAAATGAAGTCTAGGAAACTCCTGTGAAAAGCAAGTGTTCTGGAGGTTGAAGAATAGCTGTTAAATAAGATTAGAAATATTTACCAAAATAATCCATATTTGTTGCTGTATTGTAAGCGGTTTCCTAAGGTATTTGGAGGGTTAATAATTGGGGAAAAATCAATTATGTTTCTTCCTTTTTAAGCTCGTTAAGTGTTCCACTGTTGTGGACACGCTTCAGTGATGCATCACACCTTCTTGATGCATTTTGCAGTCATTGTCTTCACGAGCTTTGTTTGCATTATACACAGGATGCTGTTCATAAAGTGGTTCACGGGATAGAAATGCAGGACAAACTTTTATATCGAAAACCAAAAAGTTAATTTGCTGCTTTGTTGTTGTCTCTCTTTCATAGCCATCCCCTCAAGGAACTCCTTCACTCAGCAGATGAGGAGAAATGCACTGAAGAACAGAAAACTGAGTGAGACAAAGAAGTGGAGACAAGAGAAGCAACGACGATCAGGAAAGCACCCACTGAAGTCCTCCTCTACAGTCAAACAGCGGCGGACTGTTCCACTTTTGTCCCAGGTTGCTCTAAAGGACCTTAGAGTCAGAGTGCGGCACCACCCACTGGATTTTTTACTCAATTGTAAGGATCCCAAAAGCAAAGAGAGGGCACTCCTGGAGCGACTGGAGGAAGCGAGACCAAACGATAACCAGCCGAGGGGACTGACTATGACTGGGGAAGAAAGTAAGGGCAGTGCGGTGAACTTGAAGCCTTTTCCTCTGAATTCCTCCATGTCAGGTTGTCAGAAAAGCAGACCTGCGGTAAGAGGCGCAGGTCCCAATGGGAAACCTGCCAGAGTGGTGGGCAGGAAGCCCGTTCACATAAGGACCTCTTCAAGAACAAAGAGCATTGTTCGCACCGCACTCGCACACCAGACGAAGTCCAATAACACAACTAACACTACAGCTGTTTGCCACTCCGAGGAGGTAGACAAAATCTGCAGTACAATAAAGCAAGAGCACGTTGAAACTGCAGTCGCAGAAAGTCCGAGCAACACGTGCAGCGGCGGTGTCGAAACCAGCGTCGTCGAAACCAGCGTCATCACCGCGACTCAGAATCCAGCTGCTGAGCAAACTGAGCGCAAGACTATCAGGGCTTCATCCACGAGTAACACGGATGGATTGAAGAACTCAGGAGACAATCCGCAAATATCTCTGAAGCAATACCTTACAGTCAATCTAACGAGATTGTCGTTGTCACAAAGTTCACAGGGTGGAGAAGGCTCTGTCGATGGGAAAGGAAGAGGGCAAGTAAGAGGAAGGAGCAGGCAGAGCCAGCGTCCAGGACCAGCAACAGAAAAGCGAGCGTCCAGATTTCAGCAGAGGCAGGGCAGAAGTTCAGAGATCTGCACGGCTGACGGTAACAGAGGGGTGAGGGAAATGTTTTTCCAGTCCATAGATAAAGTCAATGTAAGGAAGCGGCATTCGAGCGAGAACACAGGTGACACATCCCTCAGTGAGAAAAAGAGCGACAACTGCATCGAAATACAAACGGCTTCAGAAGATGAGACTGGTTGTGTAATAAAGGAGAAGCAGGATGTTTTAAAAGGCAAAACAGAAGGACAGCATGAAGCCGAATCAAAAGCTGCAGAATGTAAAAGTAACAGAACCCTGGAAGAAGCGACAGAGTCTGATTGCAAACTGTCGTCCAGTGAACAGCAACAAAACATCCAGGGTGTTAAAAATACAGCCGAGGATGTTTGCACGCAGGAAGGAGTTCTCGAAGGATCAGAACAAATTGGTCTGAGTAAGCAGCCAGCAAGTAGGCATGAAGATGACATTGTTATAAAACAGGCAAAGATTCTGCTATCTGATATTTTAAGAAAAGATAAGTCATTAATAGATGGGAGATTAAAGGGAGATAATGTAGGACGAGAGTTTTCTACCACAGCCTCCAAAGAGCGTGTTGAGGAGGAAGCAGAACAAACTGAAATAAATGGAGGCAGGTACCATCATTCAGTGCAGAGGAGGATTATAAGAAGACGAAAGATGAGGCCCAGAGCAGTGAAAAGAAAAGCGGTAGATAAACCAAGCACCAAGGGACACTCGAGCAAAGACGTTTCAGCTGCAGTTGAGCCTGAGCTGAGTGAGGGGAGTTCGGAGCTCAAGTCGCCGCAGAGGCACAACGACCCACCAGCCACGTGCCTCAACCCACTACCTCACGAGCCACTTATTTCGGCGAAAGCTACCACTACTCCAGACACCAACACGCCAGCGCACGCGCAGTCCAACATACCTCTGAAAAAACGTACATTTCGCAGTTCAGAATTAGACTCTGAACAAAGTCTAAATTCTGCCTTAGATCAGGTTTCTAAAAGTGCTGCAGAGTTGAAATCACCTGCAGTGCTGGGGCAGGACCTCGCCCCATCTTCAGGGGAGGGTAGCAAAGTGAAAAGAGAGAATAAAGTCAAAGTTAGGAGAACAGAAATACAGCGGTTAGCCCCCAAAAGGACCACGAAACAAACTTCTTCTCACAGAGTCCTTCGCTCTAGACCTGCTGAAGCGCAGCGTGGCCATTTAACGAGGAACACTCGAAAGTGTAAGTTAGAGAGGCAGGATGAAGACGGCGTGAGGAAAGCACAGACACTAGAGGGCGAACCTGCCGAGGATGGCTCTGATAGCCCCGCATTAGATGAATCTCAAAATAAAGATCAGGGGGAAATGTTGACGCTTGAGCAAAGTGGTTTAGACGAGATGAATCCAGACTTTTTTAAGATTCGCCTCAAGAGGAGAAGAGGGAAAGTATGGGAAATGCAAAGTGCAGGATTGGAAAGTATAGCATTAAAAGCAGAAAAGGGAGACGAGTTGGTGGAATTTGATCCTTTCAAAGCTATTATGGATTCGGTATCAATTTTAAACATGGAGATGGAGGCAGCTCAGGCTCACGTGCAGGCGAGTAAGAAGTCAAAAAACCGATTGCACCGTTTGAAAAAAAGAGGGGAGAAGTTGCATGAATCTATAAATTTTTTAGCCATTTCTGCAAAACCAGACAAAGACCTTGAAAATGCTGAAAACATATGTGGGCCCAGTGAATCTCCCAGCAGCGAAGTGGCGGTTAAAGAGAAAATCGATAGGGACCCTGCGGTTGGAGTCAAGCAGCTGCCAGAAAAAACTGAGAGTCTGAAAAATGACAGTGCATTGTTGTCAGCGTTAGTGCAGGAAACAAAAATCGAAGACAGTTTTGTGAAGAGTTGCTGCTTGTTTGAAAGTGGGTCACAGAAAAAGCAAGAGCTGGAATTGGATTTAAATGGTTGTCCATTACCGGTAATTAAACTGCGGCGAAAGATGGAGGATATTTGGGAGGTGGACAGCAAAGAGGAACTCATGCAGCCTGATCTGAAAGTAGAGACTATTATTAAGACGGAAATGAAGGGCCATGTTTTAGGTAAACAAAAAGCATTTCCTGATTGTTGCAAGCTCAAAGAAGAGTGCTCATCTTCACAGAGACTGAACAGCAGCTCTCTGAAAACAGAACCGCCGCCATTTTCCTTGTCTCTATCACCACTGTCGCTGTCCTCGCCTCTCAATGACAATAAAACTGAAGTTGCATCTCTGGCTGCAGACAGAATCACTGAAAGGCCAGAGATGATTGGCGGAGGAAGGAAACAAAGGCACAAAATGGACAGAACGCACAAGTGTGGGCCTGTCGAAACACCCACCACTTGCCTTAGTCACACTCTCCAGCAAATTGACAACAGCCTCTCTCGGCTTTCCGAGGGCCTGTGTTCATCTCAGACTTTGGAAAAGCCCACAGTCTCTTCTAATTCTGTCATCCAGCCCCCATCACAGTCTCCTCCATTTGCAGCAGCAGACAACATGCTTTCCAGTGAGCCCAGCTTCACAAACTGCTGTGATGACATTCTTGACTTTCAGTGTCTCAACTTTGAGGGGTATTACCAGCCACAGAACATACTTCCATCGTCTCCATCGGATCTGTGTTCCCTGGATCCGCCCACAGATCCTTTCAGCAGTCCGCTCTCTCACAGCCCTACGGACACATGGACCACTGAAACGCCATACCTTGGTCCTCCCAGTCCTGGAAATAACTTTACCAGTGAGGATCTGCAGTTTTTTCCAGGCCTAATGCCTTCCAAAAATGACTCTGTTCCTCTGGAATGTGAAGCGAAGGATGCCTCCAAAGACCGAAACCAACCAAACCCCAGTTTTAATTATTCAGTTCCGGGCCACTCTGACATGGCGGCTAAAGATCGAATTATAAGCAGAAATCTAGGAATGAGGCTGTCCAAAGAAGACCCAAAAACTCAGCCTTTATTGGCACCCAGCAAACCTCGTTTTTTTGGTGCAACATCCTCTTCTCTTACACCTCAAATTCCTGCTACTTTAACCCAGCACCCTATCAACATAAAGTCAAGCACCAGCCAATCAAAAACCTCGGCTACCCTTAAAAGCCAGGGTCCCTTCCATCGTATGACCATTCCCAATAAATCCCAGTCGTTTCCAAGCAGTCAGCCAAACACAATTAGAGGAGTGTCCCAGGGCTGCTTAGCAAAGTCCGCTCAGTCATCTCAAATGTCTAACAAATTCCTCTCTCCTCAGCTCTTCACTGTGAAAAATCCCAACCCTCCCGACAATCCATTCAATTTTCCCGAGAAAACCTCTACAGTTATTCACAGGGTGCTCAAGTTTCAGGGGGGCAACCAGAGTCAGAACTTGTACAGCGCGCCCTGCAAAGACACCATGGCTGCCGGCAGCCCGACCGTCACGAGCAGAATGCTCGGTGCAAAACCAGGAGCTGTAGAGAGAACCCATCAGAGTCAGAGGTTCTGCGTTAATGCAGACAGTCATCAGAAAGGCAACGTACCTGTTCAGGGCTTCGAAAAAGACATCCACCTCACTTCCTCCAACAGGTCCAACCTTCATTTCAACAAACCCATCTCCCCAATTTCTCAGCCCTACAGTAAAGCTAAAACGCCATCAGACAAACATGAAAGTGGCGAAGTCAACATGGCATACAAAAATTTTTCTGTCCTGCCAAGGCAGTTTTTCTTCCCTAGCAAGATGTCCGATGGTTATTTGTCGCCACAGGAAAAAAGCATGAAACAGGATAAATCCACTGCGCCAACCTCAGACAAACACCAGCCGTGTTACACTCAGCAAGACCCCTTTGATTTCAGTTTTGGCTCTACTCTTTCCCCCATGCCTCAGCACAGCAGCCCCCAAGTGGTCCACAATACACCACCTGGTACACCAGCACCAGCAAATAAGTCCTCGGCCTCCTTCCCGTACGGCTATCAAGGTCCTCCTTACGTAGTAAACTTCAGCGGAGACCATTCGTTGACCCTGGGTCTCAGGGACGGTGCTGAGGGCTACCCAGGACTGGGCTCAACAAACTACACCTACCACTGCCTGATGGAGCCTTCAGGCACACAGGGGCGGCTGGTCGTGGAGCCCTGTGGACCCCAGCTGCCTAACCCAGCTTCTCTGGCTGGATTTTCAGGGCTCAAAGGTCAGGACGAGCACTGCAGAAAAGACATGCAGCAGCAATGCCAGCCCGGGGAACACCAAGGCACATCACACTACGGACCTGTTACATCATCCCACTCCATGGGTGCCACTAAGCCCAAGAGGGTGAGGTTAGTGGTGACAGACGGCACAGTGGACTTGGATCTCCAGTACTCGGACTGAATTAGTCCCTAAATCCTGGAAAACATTTGGGATTATATCGCATCTGTCTCTCACATACAAAAAAAAAAAGGTTTTGTAAAAAGAAATGAGCTATTAAAACCCTCTAACATTTTTAAATAATTATTTTGATTGACTGGTAATGTTAACTTGTACAGGGTTTTATGTAAAACATACGAGTGTTTTAATTGCTGTATGATTTTTAAAATAGTGTCCACTAAAATTTCCTTAGAGTACCAAATTTCCAGTGTACAAATAAAACGAAGCATTAATTATATTTGTGGGAGGCCCTGTAAACAGCGAACGCCCTCTTTGTGTACTGTAACATAGATGTATGGATTTTTCTACACCGCGTAAGTCAGTAGAGGCAGGTTGCTGGTACTTGTACTGGTGGGTTTTAAACAGGCAGCTTTGTGCCTCGGTCTTTGATATGTTCTTGTGACTTTTTGAAGTACCCATCAAAACACCCTCCACCCTCGATTTTATACTCTCAGTAAGCTTTTTCTCACATGGTGTGTGTGTGTGTGCGTGCCCATGTGGGGGTATGTGTGTGTGCATGCAAGCATTTGGCAGGCAGGTCTCGAGGGATCAAAGCGTGTCGCTGCACCCGATCACGCCGGTTTTAAGCAGGATCGTTGGCGCGTAAACGAGAGGCTCGTGCATGAACGGTGTACAGTGGAACGGTTTCTCAAAGCGGCTCGATTTCTATCGTAGGACAGCTTTACTGGGTGAAGACGTGTTAAATCAGC
>VOQJ01019067.1:30331-42324 GCA_015052665.1 Apistogramma diplotaenia
TGCCGCGTTTCCAAGTGTGGACGACGAGCGAGTGAGAAACTCGCCGAATGAATCGAGATCTTTAACAGGACTTCACCCAGCTGGCAGACTTTATTCGTCTCTCTTTGAGAACAAGAACTGAAGGAAACTCGTCTGCAGTAGTTTCTAATATTTCGATGGAGCTCCAAATCCATAGGTGTTTATATTGTAAGCTGTCGATTGTTGGAGTCGCGTTGTCATTGCGTACTGTATGTTTTACATCAGTGGGTGGGGAGTGTTCAGTGTGACTGCACAGCCTTACATTAATAACATGAAAATGTACTGTCTTGATATGGAAAGGCCAATTATTTATTTTAATATCCTCATTCTTGAAAAGGTGCTTTAATGTAATTTATATTTCACATCGATTGTTCAAGCTGTTAAGTGTTTTGTATTATTTAATGGGACAAAATACTGAACTGAATATTTACACTGAGTATTTAATTTCAAAGTTTTTGACATCCAGTTTTTCAGTTCTCACATTTAGTCTTATTGAAAGTCTGCTGTAGAAATGTACAAATGTAGCCTCTATCATTAAAGACACTTAATTCTTTTTTTTTTGTATTTTCCCTTTTTGTGTTTTCCCTTTTACAGTAGCAGGAAAATGTGCAGAAAGCATCTAAAAGCATCTCCTCTGGTGTGGTTGTCAGCAGATGCATGCACAGGTTCCCAGAACATCCCAACTTTGTCTTTTCATGTATATAAGTGAAATTAGCTGGTCTGAGTGTGTTTTACTCCCTTTACCTTAGCATTACATTTAGTACTTGAGGATACAAAACGTTTAGTGTGGTTCCCTCTGAGACATGACATCCTGAAGCCTCAGTGTTGCTGTAGTTACAGGACAGCAGATTACATCACAGGTGGCTTCAAGTACCAGATTTGGTGCATAAATGCGTATTAGTTTTTTTGATAAAGTTAGCCACTTAAACTCACTTAAATAGTCACATTTGTTAGGAAAATGCATTGTGGGTAGCCAAAACTTATTCTTTGAGTTCAATATTTAGTTAAAAAAAAGCTATAAAAATCCAAGATTAAATCAAGTTATTCTGGATATTAAATGAGAAGTTTATATATTTAAAAGACACAAATGGAAGAATGCTGAAATAAAATAATAATGAATCTTTCCCCTGTTTTCCTTCCCTTCAGTGTCTCTTTAGAACATCAAGTTTCACTATTAATTCCCTGCTAAAGTGTGCACAGGTAAACTGGATTACCTGACTGACAGCTTTACGTAACTGTCGCACTCAGTAACGCAGTCGTTCATGAGCGGCACAGTGCTGCATGCTTAGCATTGTTCCTGCCCTTTGTTCTGTTTGGGGAAGCGTCCTGCCTGCACGTGCACGTGTCACCCGTTCATGTGCACGATAAACCAAACCGCTTCCATTCATGAGCTCGTGCTCATGCTAAGATTACGTCATTTTCAAAACCTTGTGCAGATTCCAGAGTCACACCTGACTTTTAAGGCAGAAAAGAGTCGACCTGCTCGGTGTTCTTATAGTTTTGTCTTTTGATTCTTTTTTTTTGTTGTTGGCAAGACATATGCATGCAATCTAATATGAGGGCAAAGAAGGGTTGATGCTACTATACAAGTCAAGTATTTCTGCTGAGTGATGTACCCATCAAAGCATTCAGTCAGGAGCAGAAATTAATTAATTCACTCATTAGATGCTGTCAAGTGTGCAGATTTTTTTTTTTATTAATTGTTTTAAACTTTCAGTCAAAACTCCTGCTTTGCTTCATTTTCAGTCCAGCTCAGATTTATTAACTTGGTTCATTTGGAAGCCATTGTTCAGCCTCCTGTTTAGGGTTTAGCTCCTTCCTCTCCACCTATGCTTTCATCCCGCACAACCAGCACTGGCATTCTTCTCCTCCTCCCCTCCTCTCTCCGAGCAAATGACCCACTTCTTTCTTTTCGGCTCTCGGTAGCAGCCAAGCAGTTAATTCTGTTGCTGACTATAACAGTTTCCTCATAATGAGGAGGGGGATTATCAGTCACAGCAGTGAGGAAACTGGTGTCTTTTAGATCACACGATTAAAGGGAGCAAAAAAAGTGGAAAACTGACAGATTTTATTATTAAAACCCAGAGTTTTAGGCTGAAAACACATTTATAGATTCGTGCTCCTGTTTGGTTGCAGCAAATGATCAAATGATTTCAGATTCTTTAAGATGCATAAATGTAGATCATCAGCTAAATGTCCCCTTTTATCATTTTACTTTAAATATTTGTAATAAGAGACACGTTATTCATATTTTCATTGTAATCTATTATATATTTTTAGGATTTTTAAAAATAATTTATGGTAAATCATAACCAGTTCATGATCCATCACAATAAGTTGTAATGTGTGAAGTACAGAAGGGTTTTATAAATATTGATAAAGGCAATAAAAAAGCAATAAAAGCTGTGTTTTAAGAAGTCAGCTTAAAAGCAAACAGTGTTTCTCTCTGTATTGTATTAAGCAGAACTTTAAATGTATTCATTAAGTAGTTCTCCAGAGCTTACATGCTGGTCACCACTGCTTTTACCTTCCTCAGCTCCCCGCAGCGCCGCCTCATT
Source organism: Apistogramma diplotaenia (assembly GCA_015052665.1). Lineage (NCBI taxonomy): Eukaryota > Metazoa > Chordata > Actinopteri > Cichliformes > Cichlidae > Apistogramma > Apistogramma diplotaenia. Next base: position 32,908 of record VOQJ01019067.1, read on the forward strand.
CCCCTTCTGTGGCACGTTCAGTATTTCCCAACCATTTTAACCCAAAGTTTCCACATTTTCAATTATTCATTAAGACGTCCCCTTCATCTTCCCCTCGCGTACATCACAGCTCCGTTAAAGCCAAACTGCAGCACATGCTCGCTGTGTTGGCATGCAGTCACACGACTCCCTGTTCCCCCCGCTCGCCACTGTGGGGATTAGAACCTGTCATGTGCATGACAGCTGCAGCCCTGCAAAATGGCTGGCTGTGTGAAGTTGCTGGAGGATTAAGTGTGAGTGTAGACTGCTGGAACCAGCAGCAGCAGTGAAGTAGCAAAGGGGGGGCTTTGGAGAGGTGCATTGCCATTGCATGTTATTTCCCAGGTGACAGGTGGCACAGGCGTCAAATGGCCAGCTGCTGGCTGAGGTGTCAGAGCGTTAGTGTAAATTATGACTACAACAAAAGTGTCTGACACGAGGAGCTGAATAAATATGTCAGCGGCACAAGATGCTCTCATGTTTATTGTACCTATCTTTCTCTATTACGTCTGACTGTCTGCTATTAAAGCAACTGCACTTTTTTCATGTTCGCGGCACGGCTCTGTGTCTTATAGATAAAGCATGGCAATATTCTTTTAAACTTTCTGGAACTGCTTTTTTTTTTACTCTCATCCTGTTGCGTGTGTTGGTCCAACCTGAGCCTAATAAACATAACATGTTGAACAAGCCCTTTCACACATTCACGCCTCTTCTCTTTCCTCCGTTTAGTCCCTCCTCTCTGATTTGAAAGAAAAGGCTTTTTTGTGTCACATGACACAGCTGCAACATCTGTACAAGCAGATGTCACGTGAGCTTCTCAGGGTTTGGAAAACTTTGAAATTAAGCTTTAAATGAATGTGACAAAAATGATGTAAGTGGTGAATGGCATGCAGCTTATTATTTTTATAACTAAAACAACATATGAATGAAAAGAAAATTGAATTAGGTTTGATATTTCAGCTTTGTGAGAACCCTCTTTCATGCCTCAGGGGTAGAAACACTTCTGCAAAGGTTCAGAGCCCATCTATGGGAGCTGTTCCACTTCCTGTTAATCCCACTGAGCAGAAACTGGCTGCAATTGAGCTACGGGTGCAGCAGGTGGCGCTTGCCAGTGATTGGAGCTTTGTGAGGTTCCTCCCATCTCCCCACTGTCAGCACTGGCAGTTGGTAGATAGCGGCCAAGCTTATCAGACATCCAAAGTGCACAGATGGAGGTTGGAGAGGTGATGGAGAGGCAGGAGGCCCTGGGGGATCTTTGTGCTTTGCAGTCTCACTTCCACTCATTAGTTCGTAGTTTGGCTTAAACCACTCACAGCAATAACCCTGTGCAATGACAAATGCAGCTGTCAGTGCATTGGTTGGGAGTGGCAAATCTATTTAATTTATGCTACAATCCAAAGGACAACTTATGTGCAAAATAACACAATCGGCTGCAGTAATTGTACAGCTGCAGCTGGTTGCAGTCATTGAAGGCGACAGAAATTCTCTCCTAAAGATGTCCTAATAGTTACAGAGAGACAAGTGAGACCTTCATTTGAACGAGATTAACTACATTATTGTCCTGGCTTCTCCCGACAAGGCGTGATGGAAATTACTAAAGGAAAACGTTAACCCCATAAAATTGGCATCTTTGTGCAACAGCATCGCACCGCATTCCTTCCGGATACACCTGCATCCTCTTAAGCCTCCGTTGTGCTCTCCTCTCTTGTCCAAATGCATTTTCGAGAATTGAGACATCCTTCAAGATGGCGCGCTGAGATTGATTTCCAGTTCACAGGCAGGAGAACCGAGCAGCCAAGGGGGCATAAAATAGAGAAATGAGAAAAGCTCCTGGATTTCATCAGTCACAGGCAGGCATATGCAGGCTTAAAATTCAGCACAGACCCAATTTATTGAAACTGATAGATCAGATGGTAATTCTTGTGATGCTGTGTATGAAAGTGACCTCGGTATGAGTCACCGACTAAGTGAAGAGGTGGACAGGCCTCGCTGTGTGCGGATTCATTCGCATCCATTTCTAAACGCACAGCCTCGGAGTTAATGGACGCTGCGCCGGTGAGGCAAAATACAGTGAAGGCTGGTGATATTTATTGTTATTAAAGCCACTTTAAAGAGCTGAGATGTCAGGGTTTTCCTATCAGTGTAACCTCTGAGCTGGAGCAGACTGCCCCACCATGCCTGAAGCATGAATCCACGACTGCATTAGCTTCGCTCATGTTAACAGTCTGAACCATGAAATGTGTATTTCTTTGCCATGTCAGAGTGCAGGCTGTGTGAATCAGATACAGTCTGAGCAACTTTACTGGACTTTGAGCTTTTTGTTGGCATAATCAAAGACAAGGTGCATAATCACATAAAGCATCACCACCGTATGGAGTTTAATATTGTTTGTTGATCACATTTGCATAACACCTTGTTTGGATATTAGTGAAACACAAAGTGCCTCACAGAGAGGATAGAACAAAACTAATAATATGCAGTGATAAGCAAAATTAAAATAAAGCTCAATTTAAAATAGCTTGCCACAAGGGCGCTTCTAAAAAATTAAGAACAATTAGCCAAAAAATAAATAAAAATAAAGTGTCAACTGCTCATTAACACAAATTAATGAGCCGATAGGGTCAGAATTTGGCACGAGCAACATCAAAGAATGGCTCCGGCCTGCCTTGTGTCAACACCTCAGGATATTGGTGGTACTGGCACACTTTGAGCCCCGTAGTGCTGATTTCACACCAGCCTTCATGACCACAGGGCACCCAGCTCTCTCCTCCAGTAGGATCAACCACCATGTCACAAAACTCCAATAATCTCAAAGTGGTTTCTTGAATAAGAGCACGAGTTCACTGCACTCGAATGGCCCCCACAGTCACCAGATCCAATCCAATAGAGCAACTTTTGCACGAGGTGAAATGGGAGGTTTGCATCATGCATGTGCAACCGACAAATCTGCAGCAACTGTGTGATGCTGTCACGTCGATGTGGACCAAAACCCGTTTCCAACACTTTGTTGAATCTATGCCATGAAGAATTAAGGCAGTTCAAAAACAGGGCAAAAACAGCAGCAGCAAGTCACATTTACAGCAAATGAGGCAACATTAGCAAGAAAAGCCTTTACAAATCCACAGTGAGACCAATGAGAGGCAGGTGAAATAAGCCAAAAAAAAAGGTAATAATTTTTCATCTCTGGATTCTGAACGAGTGGTATTGTGTTAATATTTCACTCGCAGAATCACGCTTGTCAGCATCAACAGAAAACAAACATGTTTTCTTGGTAATTCTGTGCTTCTGGGATGCACAAGCTAACAGGCTAACGGAGTTTACACTGATCACACTGAGCTATACCCAGGAGATCAGATTCCTCCTGGTTATACAGTATTCAACTACTGAGATCTGATTGGCATAATGGAGTTGGCTTCTACTTGCTATTCAGTTCAGCTCATCAGGAGAAAGCTCCTTCTCCACCCACGGTCCTCTTCGCCTCCCCCACCCCCCCATGTATGATAATATGCATTGCAGCAGTGGCTTCCCTCATCCTCTTTTAGACATCTCTTTCATTCTTTATTCATATATCTCTGTGTGAGAGAACTGCTGCACGGTGCACTCTTCTGTATCTCTGATTTGGATAAATTGTTCGATTATGGTAGAAATAAACGAAAATTGTGGCTCTAATTGACATGTGTGGTTTTGTTGCTGATATTGCATGGTGATTATTGGATAATCTTTTCTGCATCCGTGTGCGTGAGTGTTTGCTGTGTGCATATCTGCACCGTTGGGTGGATCCCACTCTTCTCCTCTGTTCCGTGGCGCTTTCAGAGAGACGGAGAGAGAGAAAAGAAGCAGATTCTTTTCACAGCTAAGAGTCGAACTCCAAAACATCAAAGACAGAGAGAGGGAGGGGAGGAGGGGAGAGACAGATGTAAGGAGGGAGGGGTATGCCCTGTATCTGGGTAATGATGGAGGAGAGAGAGAGAGAGAGAAGGAGGGATGGAGAGGGAGACGGAGAGGTAAGGGGGGGGGTGAGGGAGAGCAGCCAGCCAACCAGTAGAGGGAGAGAGAGGAGCGAGAGAGAGCGATGGAGAGGGGGGGGCACTGTGAGCAAGCTGAAAGGAGGGAGGGAGGAGGGGACGATAGTGAGCAAGGCATGGGGAGATTGCCGGACCAAAGAGATAGAAGTGTTACTACAGAGCTGCTGCCGCTGCTGGAGGACGAGCTGGGAGCCGAGGATAATGCTCCATACCTCCGTGCACAGCAGCACGCCGGACCCCTTCTAATTTCTTGTGGTGGTGGTGGTTGTGGAGGAGGAGGGTCTTGACTGTTGCAGCAGTGATTGTCTTTCCTTTTTTTTTTTCTTTCCTTTTCACTACATCTTCCTGCTCGCCCCTACTCACTCCTTATTCCTCTGCAACTGGCAACCGCTGGGCTCCCCCCCTCCTCTCTTTTCTACTTCTGTCCCCTTTTTTCCAGAGGAGGGATTTCTGTAATTCATCAGGGATTGTAGAAGACAGTAAGAATGTTTTCTGGCTTTTCTGCTTTTCTTTTTTTTCTTGACATGCATGGAAATGGAGTAGGGTGCACGCCAAAGCAAAAGAGAGTATGATTTTATTTTTGTGGAGGGATGGTGATGGAGTCCAAAGGGTGTGTGTGTGTGTGTGTGTGTGCAGCAGGAGGTGGGAGGAAGGGAGGGGGTTTGCATGTTCAAGTTTACTGCATTGATGTGAAACATTAATTCCTGTGTCACATGGCTGTCTGTGCATGTAGGATCCCAGCTTTTAAAAGGAAAAAAAAATGCAGCAGTTGCACAAAAACTAGAGGATCTGCTGAGGGATGCACGGACACAAGCAAGGCAAACGGAAGCAGTATTTGGCAGTGGATTACTCCTTATGCCAGCAGTATAGCCAGTTTAGTCTTTGACAGGTTTGTAGAGAGGCAAAAAGAAAAGAGGGAGAAAAGTGTGGCGATTATAAAAGAAGAAGAAGAAGAAAGCAGAACTGGAGGAACTCACATTGGTTGGGGAGGACGGAACAAGAAAAGACAAGAAAAGGAACGAGTTCATTTATGTGCATCAGATCTAAAAACTCATATAGGCATAAATATGAGATATGCCAGCTCATAGATTTATCATTGTATCAAAATGATAATCCCACCCACATAGATTTGCATGCATGCCAAGGATTGCTGATGATCTGCTGCACAGAGGAATTCACTGCTCAGTGTTCACATTAAAAAGGGCTAAACAGTGCATAAAATCACCAAGTAAACCATTTTGGGTAACCTGACATATTGGCTAAAGCGCATGCTATGCATGGATGAACATGGACACAGATGCATGTTTGCATCAGAAGCGTGTGGAGCGATGTACTTGTGAGCGGATACAGCGGATTTGCCATGAATTAAACAGCAGCAGAACGTATTGTCCAAACTGCTGTCCTCACACCCGAGTGGCTGCTTCTACGAGAAAAGGGTCACCTTGCCAGCAGGGAACATGTGTTTGGTTTGCTCCTGTCATTATCTCGCCACCTGAGTTCAGTCTATCTATAGATGCCTTTGTCTCTACTGAACACAGCCGCTTCCACAGGAAGGTGACGGCGGGTCACTTTACATGGTACAAATAATTACCCACAAACTGCTTCTGTATTGAAAAGTGCTGTGCAGATCAGCGGGGTGGATCTCAGCACAATGAAGTGAAACTTCACACAAAAGAGGCTTCGACAGTGAAAACTCACACGTGCAATTCATGCCGAGTGTGTGATGTGTTCACATGACAGTCTGCACCACCATCAGTGCATTCGTTGTGGTTTTAGAGGAGCTTGTCGACCGGCTTGAGGTGTAAAAAGTGGAGCACTTTTGTGTGCTGGTGATTGAGTTAAGTGTTGGTGAACAAATACGCGACTCAGTCTTTGTTTTTGAGTGGTGCTCTAAGTTCAAACACACTCATCACATGCTGATGTCAAGCAGTCATTACACACTAATGCATGCTACCAGCTCTCCATAGATCAGCGTCAGCGACACTTCACTTGCTCATATAAAAGTAGTAAGTTTCAGTCTGCACAGACACAGTGTATTGGCCATGTTGACCATGGAAAATCTATGGGGGACACAGGTGATGGACTGTGCATAGAGAGAGCTGACATTATAAGGGCATTGCTGCATTTGGCTCTTGTTTCATGTGATGATCTGTTATTACAGATTTATTTAACTCACATGCTTACTTCATTCTTAGATTTGAGTTCTAATGTGTGAGGTCAGAGCCTTTTTTTAAAGGCCAGAAAAACATCCATCCATCCATCCATCCATCCATCCATCCATCCATCCATCCATCCATCCATCCATCCATCCATCCATCCATCCATCCATCCATCCATCCATCCATCCATCCATCCATCCATCCATCCACATGACCATTCATGCTCACATTCACCCTTATGGCTAATTTAGAAGCACTGATTAGCACCTTGCATTTCTTTGGACTCTTTGGACAGTACAGCCCACACAGAAAGGCCCCGGCCTGGATTTGAACCCAAGACCATCTTGCTGTTATGTGACAGTGCAAACCACCTAAACAGTCAAAGCTTAAAATCTAAGAATGATATTAATATTTGACATAATTTCTTCTTGGTGTACCCAGTGCAAACATGCACATCTTTAATTGCTTGGGAAACTGTTTGACCCTCATAAGTAAATATGGACACGCGGGGTTACACGTGTCCCACTTTATCTCCTGTTCTCCTGTCCCACATGCTGACACAATGTCCCACATTTTGATTCTGCCTCTGTATGCTATACGTGTAGAGTACCAGCCAAGTGTAAAAAGGCTGTTACATAAGATCACAAGATAAATATTAGCTTTCTTTTGTGCTCATACGGAGTTGGGAACATTGCATTCTGTTAAAATATACTATGTCTCCTTCACATGATCCATGCCACACCCTTTACAAGCACAGTTTTTTGTTTTTTTTTGTTAAGTCACATTTCAACATTTTAAGCTAGCTCACAGCATTAATAATGTTTGTCTCACACTGAATTTGTTGGGATTTGCTGGTCCTGTTGGGACATAAATGTCTCGCTGTTTCTGAGTGTAGAATGCAAGAAAGAGGAATTTTGACTAAAACTACTTCACACTATTCTTCGTCATCACCAGGAACCTTCCACTGACTGTAAAACCAGCACACTGTTTGCTTAGCTGGTCCTCAGTTTTGCCACAATATCTGAAGCCTCAGAATGACACAGAAAGAGAAGTGTGAGGGAGTGAAGTTTGGAGGTGTGGCCCAGATTCGCCAAATCTAAATCTGTTATCTCGGCTCCCTGGGAGCTGAGTTTAGTCGATGTGGTTCAACAGGCTGACGCCTCTGCAGATTGTTGATTAACTGACTGTCACGTCGCTTGTACTTCAGATGTTGTCTGGCTCAAAGAGAGTCAAGGTCCAACAAACAGGCACGACTTGCTGTTGCCATTCAGCTCATGCAAGCAGGAAAATACCATTAATTCCTTCTTGGTCGGTAAAGTGTTATGAAACGCCGCACTTTAGTTCCACTATGCGCACACAGGACACAGCGCCCAGTTGACATTTCCACCCATGCACATCCCTCTTTGGGGATCAAGGGAGCGAAATCTCTTCTTGCCACTCATTCAGTTTAACAAAGCTTGGCAAAAAGAGGATTTATCAGCACAGTAGGGCAGAGCTTACCTGACTCATGGGCGAAAAACAGGCCTTGACGGAGATAAATCTTGATTAATTGGAATTAATTGGATTATTTCAATCCGTGTTTATTCACAATCTTCTTCTACTGGGGCGTGGGAAGGAAAGAAAGGGGATGAATGTTGTGACTTTCGGACTGATTATCCCTCTGTTCAGTTGCCGTTGTGGTGACATCTTGTCAAATCCTTTGTTTTCTCGAAGGGATTGCGCCTCTTATTTCAGTCTCTCTCCTGGTTTGTTTGCCCAAGTGCAGGGAGTGGAGAACGACTTTCTTTTCAACATTTGCCACACTGCTCAGAGGGGGATGTATTTCATAACTCCAGATTTAGCCATCTCGTTTGCTCTCTCACTCTTTTTCCCTTTCTCACTCAATCCTTCCCCATCTCTTGTAAACGACTGATCTGGGACAGACAGGCCTCCCCTGCGCTCTGTCCTACTTCACCGTTGTCCTCTCTCTTGTTTCTCCTTCTTCCTTTTCCTCTGTCGTTTTACCTCTATCCACCTTTCTCTCAGTGACTAGCTCTGTCTCAGTCTCTATTAATCATTTCATCGTCTGCGACTGTTTCATCATACCAGAGTGATGGTTCTGTCTGGTGTTAATAGGCTGTCAGGGTGTTTGGGAGACATAGGCGCTATCATTACTTACAGTCCATTTTTCCTCCACCTGACGTGATGCAGAAAATTGATGCTTGTCGGTGATGAAACACCTCCTGTTTGATTGGAAGGGAGGAGATGGTTTGGAGTGAGTGTAACTTCAGAGGCTTTGGTGAATGGTCAACAGCTCTGTAAGCTGAACAGAAAATCACCTGGTCTAGCTTCTGCACTTCTGCTAACTATAGAGCCTGAGCGATATTGGCATGGTAACGTGATGGGTTAATAACGGCTTAGGTGGGTATCTGCATTTATGGAGAGCAAAATGTGAGCTGTGTCTAGGCAACAATTTTAGCTAAACTTCAGTGTCACTTTATGGCGTCTAAATCAGGCCCAGAGGCACAAACCGGCTCACCAAATGGTCCAGTCTGGCTCACGGGATGAAAATTGCTGTGAAGTTCAATGAATTGGGCTGTGTGCGGCTCATTAACTAAAATATGTTTTATACCGAGAGAACATGTTTTTGCTGCGTTTGTGTTGGCGGGCTCTCCACTGAGGAAAAAAGGCCCTCCTTATCTCTTAATAAAACACAATCCACTGGCATGTTTTGAAGGCTGCCACATATGTCACTGCATTCAATGAAGAGGCCACCTAGGACGACTATGACTGAGTCATGCTGTGCGTCACGACTGCTGCGTTGCATGTGGACGAGGGAATAGGTTCAGTAACATCACTGTTTACTCTTTAAATTACAGTTTTGATGGAGTGAATGCGAAAGGCAATTTTCACTGGAGCTTTTCAAATCTCAGTCTGGCCTTGTGACAAGGACACCTAATGTTTTTTTCCAAAGCGTCTCTTATCTTTAGGACATGAGGTTGTTCTTTTTGTTTTTCTTTTTTTTTGTTGAACTGTGCAACTGACTATATTTGGGGATGCTTTTGTTTAAGAAAAGCTTGTTAGTAGTTTATTATTCAAAATGTTTTCATTGTGAAATAAGCCCATCGCACACCTTTTATCATGTGCAAATGCTTTGAATTTGATCTGTTTAAGTGGGTGTGGCCAAACATCCATCCATCCATTTCATCCAGTTCAGGGTTGTGGGTTTTTTTTGT
>VOQJ01019068.1:0-13028 GCA_015052665.1 Apistogramma diplotaenia
CAATTTAATGGCAATAAACAGAATGTCAAGTTAAAAAGTCAAATGTGTTTGGATTTATGTGCATTTCTGCAGGCATGCTACAAGAGAGCATAAAACCCTTCTTTAGGAATATGATCCCACATTCTCAGTCTACCTGTCTGCCACAAGTCTTCTCAGTAAATAGGCAGTTTCATCCACTCAGTGTTTGCAATATCTCCCAATCTCTGTCTGCATGGTGATGAGTGTATTGTGTATGTGTCACCCAGATGTCTCCGAGCCTCAGACTGCCAGGCTATCTGAGCAGTAAACACAACAACAGGTATCTTCTGCTCTCCTTCTCACTGCCGCCTACCGCACTTCAGGCTCCTGCTCTCTGTTTGGTTTGGCAGCAATGTGAAGTCAATAGGATGAATAAAACATACCTGAATCAGAGCCCTCTACCCTGGGAAATGTCAAGCTGTCAGTATAGCTTAATGGGAAAACATAGGGCCAATCCCAAGGGTCAGACAGTTTATTGTGCAGCACCTAAAAATGAGACCTTGCCAGCTGGTTTCTTTGTATATCACAAACACACAAATTCTTGCTTGCTTTCCCGAATCTCACCATAATATAATAATCCATTATGTTTCAGAGTGACATAATATTTACCAGGAGTGGCAACCTGTGTGCAGCCACGTTACTGTAACCGGCGTTGGGTGAAACCATCCGCCGAATTACACAGTAAAAACCCACTGAAAAACATTTAGCAAGCATTATTACACATTTTACACAAGCCTCATCCCAGCCTGTGGTGGTGGTAGCTAATCCCTGCAGCTAATTATCTTTAAATTAGGACTGAGGTCTAGGTTTAATTAGGCCTAGCCACGAGGAGGGTTGAAGCTCAGCACAAACTCCAGCAACTTCAGCTGCCAAACCTCATCAGCCTAATGGAGACTCAAACAACGAGGGCCCTCGGGGGCCTGACAGGCTGGCCTGACTTTCTGCCTTATGCCAACCAAAACCCATACACACACACACACACACACACACACACACACACACACTGCTTTCCAAACAGGAGCCAGATGTTTAAAGTTAGAGTGAGGAGGCTTGTGCCTGAATGTGTCTGTAGCAGAGAAGTTAGACTTTTAATTGCATAATGCAATACCGTGTCTTACTTGCATGGTCACAGTTACTTATTCTCAGCAGTCCAAGTAGCAGCCTGATCTGAGTCAATGCTCAGTACTAACAGTGGTCCTCTCCACCTGCTTCATAAGATGCAGCATGTAAACATATTTCTGCGTAGCGTCTTTGTTGCGTTTGGTTCTTTACAGTAACCTGGTGTGATAGATGATGTCTGCCTCTTGGAGGAAACAGGAGGCTGTAGCCAAGCAAAGGGCCCGTTTCTTCCTTCGTTCCCTCGGCATCACCTTCTGCTGTGGAAACCTGAACTGTTAGCACACTTACAGGGACGACAGAGTGAGGAAGAGGCTGTCTTTCAAGGCACAGTCATGACTTATCCAGGTCATCACTCACCAACAAGTTTGCACACTACACGACACATGTACATGTCTAAACACAGAACCACAGCATACCTGTACTCTGCCCAACATAATTAATGTTTTGACCCAAAAACTGAGACAGATTGTGAGGCCCATCCTCAGTATTCCTCAGTTCCCACCAATCATTTCTTCCTGAGTGTTCCCCTAAATTACTGTAACTGGAGCATGCACCTAAACAAACAGCTCAAAGAAGTGCCAGACTTTGCTCTTCTAGTTTCCTTATCATCTTTAAAATTTGCACCTTGTACCTATTTTTTACGTGCATCTTTCCGGTACTGTGTTGGACCCTCTTTTCCTTCTGAATTGCCTTCATTCTTCATGTCATTCCTCTGAGACTTCAGCTCGTATTGACGTGATAGCATCGCGTAACCATCTGTGACGTGGATCTCCTCTTCCACCACATCCCAAAGGTGCTCTCCTGGACTGAGATCTGACTGTGGAGCCCATTTACATACAGTCAACTCGCTGTCACATTCAACAAACTAATTTGAGATGATTTCAGCTTTGTAACACGGCATATCATCCTGCTGGATCAGCCATGATGAGATGGTGCACTGGGATGATGAAGGAACAGCAGACGGAGGCTGTGGCCTGAAGCCTGAACGGCTGAACCACCACATCATGTCCAGAGTCACTTATTACACATCTTCCCCATTTTGACACTTGGTTTGAACATCAGCAGATTGTCTTGAGCACCTAAATGCATTGAGCTGCTGCTTTGTGATTGACAGGTGAGGTATTTGCATTATCAAGCAGTTAAATAGGTAAAAAAGATTCATTCCCGCTGCTTCAGCATCAGTTTGATGGTGGTAACTGTTGCCATTATAAGAAATCACAAACCAGTGGTTTTGCTTCTGGTAATGTGACAGAATGCGCATGTGCAGAAAAGCAACGCCAGGACAATAAAAGTGAAATTGTAATTTGAATAAATAGTTTTATCAAACGAATCATTCCGAAGTGCTTAAACACAAGATGTCTGCGATCCACAGCAGAGCGGCGCGTCGTGCCCAAACGCTTCCTCGTCTCTGTTAACCTGTCCTTCACGCGGATAAATAAAGACCGAGCTAAACCCTGGCAGTGGGGGTGTTCTGTGGGCCATGCCGGCCTCCTCTCTGCACTGACAGCCAGTCTTTCTCTGAGGACTGAGTGAAGGAGATGGCAGCGGAGCTGGCAGGACGCTAATGGGTGTGATGCTAATGAGCTACGAGCCAATAGCCGAGCGCCGCCTTCCCCTCCTCTCACCTCTGAGCTCCTCCTGTTAGTTTTACAGCCTTGCAGGTATGATGAAGTGAATCCAGCCATGTTGCCAGAAACCACACAAAAGCCTGTAATGGATGAATGAGAGCTTGAAATGTAATGTGTGGCAAATGCACTTTCTTTGTGCACGTCTCAACGTTAGCATGACTGAGCTGGAACCCTGCTGCCAAAAGCATTAGTAAGATATGAAAACACCATGCGAGTGTTTGGTAATAATGACTAAATATTAAAGCTGAATAATATTGCATGGAAAAGAGTTATTGTTGAATTTGATATCAGTTTTAGCTGTTGCATTGCTCCTATTGGCAGACGTCTGCAAACCGACGTGCTGCATTAGCTTTGATAGCAAACAGTTTTATCATTTTTCTCGATAAATAATCGACCCTGCTCAGTCACTCTGTTTCACAGCGTGTTGGCAGTGTGTGACACACACACACACACACACACACACAGAATTAAACATCACACACTGGTTTTATAGACGCGTTAAAGCCTCAGCATTAGTGTTAGCATATTGGAAACTTGCCGCTAACTTCTTTGAAATCTGTTGTTGAAGAATATTTGATGTATGTTGTTACAAACGATAAATTGATAGAAAATCAGTTTACTGGCATTTGTTCCCTTTAAACCGTATTTTATGAAACAGACTGAGGTTTGATGTGTAAAGAATACACTAACACAGATGTGTGTGTGTGTGTGTGTGAGAGTGCATTTCTGTAGCTGAGTGCACACATTTACTTCTCAAGACAATTTTAAGCAGAATCGTAGTGCTTCTACATGAGTGCAGCATTTCGGTGCACTTTTCACCTGGAAATAACACAAAATAGACTCCAAAATAAGCACCTTACCTTCACCCTTTTATGCTTATAGGTGCTTTTCTCTGCTTTTCTCCTTCTTTCTCTTTAACAACTGGTGTTGTCCCCTCTTTTCCACCCTGGAGAAATGTCACTCGGGCGGGCGTCGTCCGTCAAACTGGCATCTCTGACAGAGTGCTTGGCTAAAAGGCCATGCTCCGATTGGCATGGGATCCCCTGGCTGTGGTCCGTCAGGCTCCTGCTTCTTTCCTCTCCTCTTCATGTTATTACTATTGTCAAAACTGGAAAGATATTCCTAATAATAATCTCTCGTTCTTGCTCTAATTATAACTATTTCAATTATTTTGAAGAAAAAAGAAAGTACATGGCAAATTCTTTTACGGGTCTGACAACACTATTAATTACTCTTTGCTTCAGCCAGTCACAGCTGAGTTTGTCAGGGATGAAAATGACCCCAGGCTGTTTATGGGGGCTGACGAAGGCCTCGTTCTAGCGCCTGCTTGTTTTTTTCTGTCCAGTGATTAATATTGATTACTCACAGCAGCTGAATGCAGCCAGGTCTCTCTGTCACTTTGAATGCACTTTAGGGCAGCTCGCCTCCTTCAGGATACTCTCTTTTTAATTAAGTGTGAACCATTTAAATTGACCGATAAATGTAGTTTATTGTCTCTGTGGTCTTTTCACCTAAGTGCTCTTCTTAAAGGATGCTGCCACATGCCTGTCCAGGTGACTATTGTCTTTGCAAATTAATACGTTTTTCTTTACATCTTCATTCCTTCTCATGTGCAAGATGATAACTTTAGAAATTATCTACCTGCTTTCTTTTCAGACGTATTGTCTGGATGTGATATATAAATATATATAAAGGCTGATGGAGAGGTAAGAATAAAGCAATAAAGGCAATGAAGCTGTTTCCCATTATTGACCAGCAGCATCTCGGTTTATGCATTTCTTGCTAAATAAAATTGATTCTCTGATCCTGAGAACTTTAGAAGCTAAATACCTTCATCTGATTTCTCACAGTGTTTTGGATGGTTTGCTGAGCTTCTTGCATATTTGAGTAAGACTGCAGAGCCAACAAGTTGGTGGGCAAAGAAGATGCCTTGCTGGATGCATCCGTTTGATTTTGCCAGTAGTGAGTGTTTGCTGCCATCGCCGAGCTGAAATTGCTCATACAGTACAATAATCTATTTGTGCAACTACGTGTGTATTTGTGCAAACCAATGCAAAGCGGGACATCTGGAATAATCTGCGCAGAACACGATTTCATGCCGCGGTCTCTCGTTGCTGGAGCGTGATGCAATATCTGCCTGCTGATGTGTTCTGTGTGCACATGTGGCTGAATGCCGATAATGCAGCTAATACAATGACTTTCACATGACAGGTGAGTGTTGCATTCAGGTGCCCTGCAGTAACCCTGGGTGGAGATCATTTCCAAACTTCTTTCTCTTTGTGCATTTGTATTGATTTTTTTTTTTATTGACTCGCACATGCACATCTGCACAGACGAAGAGGCACACTTGGAGGTGGAAACAAAACGTTTAACTTTGGAAGTTGGGCTCCTAATTAGCCGAATTAGCAGTAGATCAAAGAGGACAATTAAGGGGGGTGTTTGTGGTAGCAAGGGCTCATTAGCATCACAACACATGGACACGGCCATGAAACAGAGAGTGGCAGAAGGAGTCTCATTACAGAGCACCACTGTGCTTACACTGGGCCACATGCAGACAGATTGGCCATCAGGAGAGAAGCAGAGGGAGAACAACTAGCTGCCGCACACAGCAACAACCATATCGACTCCTACATCTCAGCACGATGCACTAACACCTCTGGTTATAGGTAGAGATGCAAGAAATCAGTCACAAACACGTATTCGGATGTAGAGCTCATATTTACTGGCACAACAAAAAACAAAAGCCGGTCCCTGCCTGCTCTCAGCCAATTTGAGCTTAATTAAGAGGGGAATTAACTTTGATCTGCACTGTGTTGCAGGAGCTCGGCAGCCCACCCTGTAGAAAAGCACAAGCCCATAAGTATTCTTCAACCTCACCCTCAAAGTCAGACCCAGATTGTTTTCCATTCATTCCTCACTGTTTGAAGTCAATACAGATAAGAGCAGGAAAGATTCTATTAGGACTACCTGAGCCTTCCTCGTTAGCTACATCTAACAAAGTCTTGGCAGTGAGCCAGCTGTGTGTGTGTGTGTGTGTGTGTGTGTGTGTGTGTGTGTGTGTGTGTGTGTGTGTGTGTGTTGCTCCCCACACTAATGGCATAAGCACAACAAAAGATCAAAGGTTCTTGGATGCTCCTTTATTTTCCTGGTCCCAGTCACTGCTTTTTAGTCTTTGGTCCAGTGACATGGCTTAATGATGTCCTGGAACAGATGCTTCAGGAGAGAGCGTGTTCGAAAGCTCAAATGTGACGTACACAAACATGCAAGAATTAGTTCTGCAGACAGCACAGCTGCTCTGATGTTCAGCTTTGCTCAGAAGACAAAAGCTAAAATGAAACATGTGATGGGATCCATGGCATGTGCTGATCTTTAAGGAGGTGCTGACACGTTGGAGGTACGAGGAGAAGGCGCATCCCTCCTCTGCAGGAACATTCCCAGGATTTTCTTTCTTTTTAATCGTTGGGTGGCATCAGTGGGACCAAGAACAAAGCAGGAGGGGCTTCTGTTCTGTTATAGATTTATTACATGAAGAGTGGTTCTGCACAAGAGTTTAGTAGCTAAACAGATGTATGATCAAATACAGTTAAAGTACCTAAAGTAAATGTGTTATTGGATCAGTGAACCTGTTGATATTATTAATCATAATGCAATTTATTAGCAAACTAATAGGTCATTAAAACTTTACCCATGTGAGGGTAAATAAGCGATGAGCAGCATCGTTGCTCTGTACATTTACTTTTAGCTGTTTAATGTAACAGACAGTCGCTGTCAGCATGAATCAGCAGCTCTGCGTCGCCCAGAAGAGCACCAACAGGGAGCAGCAGTTCGTCTTCTCTCTCGCTGCTTTTCTTTCCTGTTGAGATGTAGAAAAGCTTCCTGTTCCCGCCACCGTCGCCCTGCGCTCCCCTCAGCTCCCCTCAGCTCCCCTCCGTGTCAGTGGAAGCTGGATGGGTGTATCAGCACCGGGGTGGAACAGTGGGACTGAGAGGTGGAGGGGGACCTGTGATTGACAGTGCTGGTAATCACTGTAATAGGTGCAGGGTGAGGAAAGTAGGAGGAAAGCAGCTGTTTTGTAAATGTCACCACTACTAGCAGCAGCAGCAGCATCATCCACTCTGCTGCTCCAAGTGTGTGAGGAGCAGGAAGGAGGGGGGGTAACAGGATGGGAGGCTCACTGAGGGCTGCCAAAATGTTCTGTCAAAACAGACAGATCTCATTTATCTTCCTCAGCAGTGACTGTCAGATATCCACTTGGAAGGAACATAACTAAACTGTAGTTTGGCAGCGAGCTGAGGAGATCCCTTTACCTGCCCCACATTTATTTACCTTTATTTATTCACCTGGAAGTTCAGGAAGCACCGAAACCTCAAAGCTTTTCCTTTTCTTGGAGATCCAAACTGTTTCATGTTGCTAACACATAATCCCAGTTTAAAAATAAATGCACTTTCCCAGTTGAATAATTGGCAGTAATATTTGCTTAAGTACTGCCTTTCACTTCCTCACACATGCTTTGGTTTGTGTGTGTGTGTGTGTGTGTGAGTGTGAGAGAGAGTGCAGTTGTTTCATAAATGAAACGCTCTCTGGACATAAAGAAAGTTGCTAATGACATTTCTTTAAAAAGCACCACCTTTCACAGCTTTAATGTCTGTTTTTTTGCTTTATTCTATCTTTATCATTAATAGTTCTGTTTTCTTCTTGTGTCTCTTATTTTTTCTTTCTCATTTGCACTTTAATATCTGCTCATTACAGTGAATAAATAGTATTTCGCTGCAGAACACGCTGAATATGGCGGTTATCTTTAAAACCACAGCTGTGAACGTACAGATATGCGTGCATAGAGTAACTACAATTTGTGCCGTGCCTTTGAACTGCCAGCACAGCTAATCATATTTTGTCCACGCCAGCGTCGGGTCTGATCATTGTTTATATAACACAAAGTGCCGTTAAGTCGCTCAGCGTTCCTGTTTGGACGTCTCTGTTTCTCTAGCAAATGGAGACACATGAAACTGACTGACTTCCTACTGACATCCAATTAAATTCTTGTACTGAACACTGCTCAGTAGGTCCTGTTTGACTTCCACTGTAGATGCTTTTTCTTTCTTTTTTTTTTAATAAGAAAATGCATTTCACAATCAGATTTTTTCGTGTGCTCCGTGAGCCGCTCTCCACTTTCAATATATGCAAATAAATATGTGTTAATAGGTTTGCCCATTCTGGCTGTGCTGTCAAATAAATCAAAATTGCAGCATGAAGTGAAGACATTAGTGCAAAGTGAGAACTGTTTTTACTAAGTGGAGGCATCTGTGCCAAGTAATGGAACAATGCCAGCTCCACTGCACAGTTTTAATCCCGTTATCTTCTTGTTGTCTACCTTCAGTCCACCTCGTCAGCCCGCCGTTCAGAAATCATTTGCTCGTCACGTGTAATAGTTGGAGGCTGTTGGGTGCAGCTGGTTGAACAGAGGTGATGGGCGGAGCTGCTCTGACTTCTCTGCAGGAACTTTGTTACCAGAACCACTTTTTGGTTTCAGCTCAGTTTCTACATATTTAAACAGCTTCCCAAAGTACAGTTACTGTCATTTACACCACAAATGGCTCTTCTTTTTTTTTTCTAACGCAACAGAATTACAAGCAGGGAGTTTAGTGCCCACTTTAAGGTTCTGTACAAAATGTGCTGGCAGGGCTTAAAGTGGGCAGAGCATTAGTCACTGGGGGCACTCGAACCCACTGCATCCACACAATCATATCATCTTTTTGCCATTCTTGAGCTTCATAATAGACATAAGAAACATCGAATCCATCTTTTCTCACACCATTGGGTCTTGTAATGCTTGAGTAACTGCAGCTGTATGTAAATTAGAGAAACTTGTGAAGATGGGATGAATCGTGGGGTTTCCCTTCACACTGTCACACTTTTTTGGAAGAGTCCAACTAGGCGTCTGTCTGATGTCACCAGCTGGAGACGCACCAAAGAGGACGACGACTTTTTTTCATTGCTCCCAGTCTGCTTTTAAAACTCTGACACGATGTCACATGCACCGTTGAAAAGTCCACATACTGTAAGTAAAAGGAGCCACCAGCAGACTGTGGGAGTTTCACCTGACGTTTGACTATCTTCACTTATTTCCTTTATTTTAGGAAGAAGTGACCCAGGCTCCCTTTTTAATGGCACAGCAGTCACTGTGTGAATGATCTTCTGGGGAGTGATGGTTTCTCCTTATTTATTGTCTGAAAGGACAGAAGTCTGACCGTAAGGAGCAAACGGTGTTCACTCCACTAACACTCTGCTGCTGCAACCACAGCATCAAAGCGCTGGAAGCAACTTGGACAGTGGCGTGCTTCCCTCTTTCATACTGAGCCCATGATGCTAACACAAAGCTAGCAGCACGAGGCCTCCATCATTAGTGATGTACAGGCGGCCTGTATGCTGACCTCAGCCTAGCAGGCGCAGTCATGTGAAAATGTTTTTACAGGGCTCTGTGCAGTCCTGTGAGAAACTAACTACAACCACGAGGAGCTGGCAGAAGCACCTTTAGCAGCAGTAAGTTGAAGTAATCATTTTCTGTATGACTGCATTTGTCTTGAACATTGATGTGGAAGGAATTTTGGCCCATTCTTCTTTACAGCGTCTGAACGCTGCAGATCATTGAGGTCTGCAGGCATTTCTTTTTGCACAGCTGTCCTGAGGCTTCGCCACAGTTTCTGTCTCAGTTTGAGGTCTGACCTTTGGCCCAGTGCATCACCTTGATTCTCTTCTTTTGCAGCCATTCTGTTGCAGATTTGCGTGTTTGCTTGGAGTCATTATCCTGTTGCACAAAGCCAAACTTTATCTGTCGTACAGATGGCCCCACATTTGACAGGATTGACATTTATTGAACATCTAAAACTGGAAACATTTTAACCAGCAAAATGAATTTGAACACATAGAGTAAAATATAAAATTGTATTTTTTTCCAAAAAATATCAGGAAAAATGTGAATATTTCAAACCGATGAAAATTTGCCTTTTTTCAGGTATAAATTGTGATGTGAATTTCTGCACAAAATCTGAAAAATGCTGCATAAACTGCATAATGTGTCCAGTTTCTCAGCAAGAAGCGCGGAGCTGCAACTTGACTTGCTGTGACTGCGTCACACATGTCCGTAATCACGTGGTCGCGTCGCCGAAGCTTTAACGCATCAAGATGCTTGATTATGTCGCGGAGCAAGGCCGACTCGCATCTTCCACCCCGCAGCCCTGCGGAGACTTTGCCTTTAGTTTCCATGAACTGACAGATTTTCTCAGGCAGCTCATCGCACCGTAAAAGACAAACTGCTTTGCCTCTTATAAAGTCCACTGTCTGCGTTACGGTGCTTATGACGCGTTCTGTATTCAGGACTTTGCTGCGCAGCGTTTCCTGGTGTGACGCATGATGCACTGTCAGCTCACCTGTGCAGGTGTCCCTCTGCATTGCTCACACCAGTCCACTGTTTTCCCTGCACATCACAGGCGGGGAAATGAGACGCAGGTTTTCCTTCGATGTCTTCTGCCTCCCACCTGTTTTCAAAGTCCACCTTTTCTTTGGCCGTTTTTGGGGGTTAGGGTAGCTTAAATGTCGGTGTAAAAAGTGCTGCCTGTTGCAATGCATAATGGGATTTGTAGTATAAGTGGTGGGAGCACTATTTGCGCGGGGGGGCGGGGGGCATTAATAATAGCCATATGAAATGATCTCACAGGATGGATTTGACACATGGAGTAAACAAGGAAAGCAATGCATTCCCTTTTAAAAAGTAAAGAGTCATTTGTAACGAAGAGGGCTTGTTTGTTAGTTAGTAACCAGCTGGTGGGCCCACAGCTGCACTGACTCGTGGGTGACAGTCTCACTATCAAAGAACACATTTCCTTTTCCAGCCCATAAACCACTTTTCATTCCAATCAAAGTTAAAAACTATAACCAAAGTATGTATTTGGATAAAATGTAGGATATACTGTAGGAATAATTTAATGCAACTGGAAGCATTATTTGTGATTTCACACACAGTAGCATTAAGATGAAACTAACCGCTGCACCATAGAGACTGTGTTTAATTATTTGGCCGTGCCAGCTGAGCATGACCGCAGCAGCTCAATATGGCGCCGCCCTGCTGTGAAGCTGGAGTGGAAATGCGTGTCACTGCAGCACGGCACAGCGCTGCTAAAGTGGACTAGCTTATCCTATGGATAAACCCTATTAGTTTCTGCAAAGCGTGCACATTTTAATAGCAGCGGCACAGTCTCACAAAAGTAAGTCAATGCTTTGCTTAACCAAGCACAATGGAGATTGTAGTATTCTGCATTTTTGAAGGTTGGCTAATACTAGGGGGAGAAATGTGAGGACATCACAGTCTCTGCTGCTCACTTTGAGCCTTGAAACACTCGTATGTTAGATGTAATATGCAGTGCTTTACTAAATGTTATGCAGGTCACATTTTTAATCATTTTTAAAATAAAAGATAAAAATCTTTATACAGATGTTTTAGAATTGTCGGGGAAAAAATCCCAAATATGAATGTATGAATGGCTTTTTGGTGTTGAGTGAAATCAAAGTCCTCTCCTCGCATGTCCTGTTTTATTAATATTTCCTCACAGTGTTGCCCACTTTCATTCTTACTTCCAACTTGTTATCCCTGTCTTTTTGAATTTAATTTGCATCCATTTAGAAATAGATGAGATGCCAGCTCTCAATATCTATTTTTTTTTTTGTTTCTAAGTGATGAGCAACTCTCAGCCCACGTTTCTCTTCTTTATCCAGTAGATCCGTCTAGCCAAATAGCTGGAATTAGCAATGTAAAAACCTGCTTATCCACTGCCAGCTGGAGCAGATGCTCAAATTAAGTGTCGGTGCCAGATTTTCGACTGGCATCAAGCGAAGCTGGAAGACCGATGCTGAGGAGGGAAGGAGGAAAAAACAAGAAAACAGGTTGAAAAGCGGGAGAGGGAAAATATGCTTGTGAGAGAGAAGGAAACAAAGAGAAAGACAGAATAAGAGACAGTGGGGGTAGGGAGGAGTGAGCATGGGAATAAGAAATGGCAAATTCTTTAGTTTCAGCCAATTAGGCTGAGAAGCCACTGGTAATTAACTCTCGAGGGACCCACTGAACAGTCATGCACCTCGTTTACATAATGAGGATGAGAGGAGAGACTCTTTTTCTCCTCTTTTTCCTTCTCTGTGCTTCTCTGTCTTTGGCCTGTTGAACTAAAGAAGAACAGCACTTCCTTCTATGACTTATGACCAGTGTCACACGGATTCCACAGACCCGCTTTACCACCATATGCACTCGCAGGACTTGGGCACACGGAGCAGACAGAAAATAGATTTTTAACTTGTGATCATTCGCTAAGTGTTTCTGGCCATACAGGAGACATGTCTCTGTTTTCAACTTGTTTTCAATTTCTCTCCCATTTCAAGCTTCTTTGTATATAGACTTGAGAGTTTGATCATGTAAATTTATGATAATCCATTTGACTTTCTACTTGTGCCCTCTGCCCCACTCCAACACCTTTCATTTCCCCCTTCCAAGATATGGAAAGTGATGGACTTGGACTTAAGTTCAGAAGCCTTTTACTTCTCTGAAAAGGCTGAGAATAAGAAAGCTTACCATCAAGTATTAAAGGGCACACTTCTAGTTCTTCACATGTGCGCGCTGGATGGAAATTTACCCCCACAATTTTCCAAAATATATTTATCTATTTAGTCCACTTACTGCCTTTTTAAATGATGTTTTCCAGGTCTCAAACATCATTACATATTTAGTCTTCAATCCTTTGTTGAAATGCTAAAAATGCTAAAAATTTAAAGCCGGTGCACAGCTCATCACCATACTCATTCACCCGGAAATCTGCCTTTTCCAGCTAACGTTGCTAATAAATCATAAATGTGAGAACCCGTTGAACTGTAATTAACACAGCCAAGTCGAGGTGTTCTCTGTTGATGCGATGATGTAACGCCTCTGCATCCAGGTAAAAAAAAAAAATTACACATCATTTAATCAATTCAAGTCAGTTTTATTTATATAGCACCAAATCACAACAACAGTTTGCAACAATCATTTTAAAGACTATACAATAATCCAGAGAAAACCCCAACAATCAAAACGACCCCCTAAGGAAAAACCACTTGGCAACAGTGGGATGGAAAAACTCCCTTTAAACAGGAAGTAGCCTAAAACAGATCCAGGCTCAGGGAGGGGCAGCCACCTGCTGCGACCTGTTGGGGGGGGGGGGGCGGTACAACAAGTTAGAAATA
>VOQJ01019069.1:0-13507 GCA_015052665.1 Apistogramma diplotaenia
TTAAAGAATCATAACTTTTTTATGAGAGCCAGAAGATCACCAGCATCCAATACTGATTTTCCAGTCTTGTCCTTTGTTTGTTTTATAACTTGCTCATATATATACAGTCATGCCCGAAAGTATTCATACCCCTGGCAAATATTGACGTAAGTTTACTCTTATTTAACCAGAAATTATATTTTTGACTGGAAACGACACAGGCATCTCCCAGGAGATAATACGATGATGTACAAGAGGCATCATTGTGGGAAAAAATATTTCTCAGCTGTTAGTCACATTTGAACAAAAAATGGCATGTCAAATTTGCCAGCGGTATGAATACTTTCGGGCATGACTGTATATATATATAAAACAAGTTCATGAAATTCGTACATTTGCATTCTGTTTTAATTTTATTCATTTTAAATTTTATAATAATTTCTGTTCAAGACAGTCCTGGTCTACCTGAATTTTAAGCTAAGAAAAGACTTCAAATACTTCAGTTGCAAACACGAGGAAAGAGTGAGGTGAGGCGCTAGTGAGAAAGGAAGAGAGAGGCACGGAGGGTGGGAGCAGAAGTGTGTGTGTGTGTGTGTGTAACAGAGAGGGAGGGAGAGAGAGGTGGTGCAGTTGAGCAAAGTGAGCCTAGAGTGAGTGGGGCTACAGAGCCGAAGTGACAGCGGAGAATGGAGAGGAGCCCGTCCGCCCGGCGAGCTTTGACCGCGGCGAGCAAAGGAGAACCCGCTCGATCCTTTCCCTCTGGAGCAAGCGTGTTAAAAGAAAACTGGAGGAATTAACTGGGGGCAAAGGAAAGGAATGGCTGATCCTCTGCGGAGGACTTTACTAGCGAAACTCCGGGGGAAGAAATCCAAGAAAGGAGCGACGGTCGGCGGTGGATACGGTTCTGCTGCTGCGGTGAATGGGAGCCGAGAAGGTAAAGAAAAAGTTTTGCAAACGCAGCGAGACTCCGATGAGGCTCGCTCAATAGTCTTGCTCACAGACTTGGATTGCATGCCAGAGAGAATGAGTACGTACGAGAATTATATTGACGGGGCTATGGTGCAAACAGGGGGGGTTATAATAGTCCCGGAGAGTCGCGCAACACAGTTGGCTTGCTCACGTCCCCAGGAGCGAAGCCGCGGGGGCAGGGTTCGGGTTAATGAGGAGCTCCTGGGGGTCCCACTTCAAAGAGACTTGCCGTTTGGGGGAAACGCATTTTGGGAGGCTGATGGGAGTAAACAGGGGCACAGATCCGCTGACAGGGTCACTGCGGGTGCTCCACTATCTGGACCGCATGTCCAGAGAAAACACTACGTTTCGGTCGGGGATTCAATCGGGTTTGGGGACAGTTCAAATCCAGTTTTATACAGAGCGCAGGTACACGCGCGTGTAGGAGTTGGGAAACCACCAGAGGGCCGGGTTATAGGTGCTGATGGCGAGGTTAGAGATCCCAGAGACGGAGAATGCTCCCGGCACATGGTGGGGACTGTTGTGGCCGTACAGGAAAACAACGGCAACTGGAGTTTTGACAGCAGACCAGGTTTGGAGACAGACGCACGAAATTACGCGGCACACGTGCATCCAAACCGCATGCCAAGAAACACCGAAGAGAACGTTGTAATCAGAAATATTGAGAGCTACGATCCTGACTATGCTGGTGACGTTAGAGGTGGTCTGCAGAGTCCGACTTTTTTCCCCACTGAGTTAGAAATATGCGATATTAACATGACATCCTTGTGCGCCACACAGGCCTCGCTCAGGTACCCTTTAGACAGCGAAGATGATGACTACTATGATAATGAAATTCTGCCGTTCTACGAAACAATCAGACCAAAAATGGACAGTGAGAGAGCAGAGGCTGCAGAGCTGACCCAGCCTGGCCAGGATAAAGGACAGTCTGATGATAGTAGCAGTGCCCAGGAAACAGACAGGCTTAGGAACCAGCTGAAAGAGGCTTATTACCTTCTTATCAATGCTATGAATGATATCAACATGGATGTCCAGCAGATTAGTGGTGGTTTAACCGAGCAGCAGGCCACCTCATCATGTAGTAGCCACTCCAGGGACAGCCTGTGCTCCAGGTTGTCTTTGAAAAACAGGGACAGTGACTCCTGGTCATCAGGAGAGGACCAAAGCCCCCAGCAGGTGTCTGACTCTGACTCTCTACTGCTCTGTCTCATGGGAAATGTAGAGACAGGACTCAAAGGCAGGCTGAACAGTAAGAGTATGGTGAACTTGTCTTTGATCAAAAAACCTACGTTGGTGCGCCCTGCTAGTGATGGAGTCTTTAGGTATCCAGACATGTCCTCCGAGAGTGTTCCGGCTTGTGGAATGCAAAGTGCAGAAATCTGTGATGAGAAATCAGCCGAAGGAGCTGAAGGCACAGGAGCGGGTGAGCTGTCGGAGCCTCCTGTGCTTTGCGGTGCCATCAGTAATGAGGAGCTGCTGCAAGATGCTGGCGGTGAGGAAGAACGGGGCGGGCAGCTAAATGAGAGCAGTGGTTCGGTCAACAGCCTCACAGGGTCCTCAGACAGCAACACTGAGGCAGCAACACATCAGGGTCATGACAACAAGCAGGAGCTGACTGAAGGCCAAACACAGGTGGCCAACTCAGTCAACAAAGGCCACGGTGTCACTGTCAACAAGATGCAAGAGTGGATGCACAAAGGCCGCATGCTGTCTTCTGAAATGAAACAGCGCATTGAAGGCTCATCTTTGCCCCGCGGTGGAGGCCAAAGCCAGGACCGGTCCTGTCCTCAGGTTAACCCCAGAGGCTGTAAACCTGGGGTCCAGACATCCAGCCGAGCCGGTAAATCTGTCAAGGTCAAGTCACGACAGCAGCAGCAGCAGCAGCCAGGTAGGAAGGCTACACGCCATGGCCTCAACTCCCGTGGATCCTCTAAAACAGAGAACTCTCACCTTCCTTCCTCCCTTCCGATAATTATCATCCTCCTCCACTCATAGTGCACTCATTCTGGTGGCGGTCCACCCCGCACTCCTCCTCTTCTGGATGCAAAGCAAAGGGACGAGACACCTCAGACCTCTTGCTTTCTTTTTTTAGGACTCTAATCGGTGGCGGGTTCTGTCCTTCACACTAATTTAGGTGCATTTTAACACCAAATTAATAGCACATCAGGCCGTAGGTCCGATTACTCACAGCATAGTTCAGTAACAACTAACTCACTCCTGCTAGAGGGTTCTTTGCTGGTGTTGGTGGTGGATGTGTGTGTGTGTGTTTGTGTGCATTTAATTGAGAGTTGATTATGAACAACATGCAAAATGATTTTCTGATTGTGCTTTGACAACAAAGAAAACATCTGTATCATGAAACCACCAACAGTAAAAGGTGACCTATTGTCATCACCTGTCATGCACCACGCGGAGCTCAGACCTGTAAGGGATGAAATACAACTTGGTCTGTGATACATTTGCACAGTAGGCAAAACAGTTTCACAGCAAGGTCCATTCTGGAGCTTTCGTTAATTTCACACAGTCCTTTTTAGTGGAGTTTGGCCAGTTTGCCATCGAAATACGAGTGTTTATGATGCTGGTTGTCAAATATTTGGACCAATTAAGCAGTTTAATGACAGGATTCATAAAGTCTCTGTGTGGTAAGTTCTTTTGGATCATAAACATCCCCATGTCTTTTAATTTTTCCTCTAGTTTTGCCTATGTTCCCTGTGTTGTAGAGCATGTGTTACAGCATACTTGCCTGTGTGTGTGTGTGTGTATGTGTGGCTCCAACAGTGTTTACCCATAGTAAGAAGACGACGTGCCATGTGCGCAGTGTGTTGTTTACTGTCAGTATGCTGGACTGCTAGAAATAGTGTGTGATTCATGAGACTGCTGAGCAGAAGGTCTCTGTGCTTCACTTCTCTCCTCTGTTGGCTTAGCATAGCTCCAACTTTACAGCTCTTTCCACTCCTGTCTTTTAGTTCAAATAAAGTCAGGACTTGCAGATATTAGTTTCCCTGCACCCGTTCACCCAAATCTCATATTTTCCCCGTTTTGTTCAGCTTTCCCCAACTGAGCTTTTCCACAGCTGTGGCCAGAGGAATCCAAAGTAGGAGAGAGAAGCCACTGCAGTTATTTTCTGTGTGTGTGCACGTGCGTGCATGCATGCGTGTGTGTTTGTTTGAGAGTAGGGGGGGGCTGTCATGTTGCCTTCCTCCCCAGTCATTTGCTTTGGACAGCTCCATGGTAACTTGCATTTTAAAGACTTTGGATTGAATATTTAGAATGCCATTCCCGTTGTTTAACATGTTTGCCTTGTGTCACCTAATTCCTGACCATGAATGAACAAATTGAAGGGTGATTAAGTATTTATTAAGGTCAGCAGTGAGCTTATCTTGTCCCTCTGGGCTTCAGCACCACATAAACAGACATAAAAAAGAAACAAAAACTGCAAAGCTCCTATAAAATGCCTGTCTCTGCCTTAAATTTATGGGTCACTCTTGGTTTGTAGAATTATTTATGTATTTCAGGCTTTCTAAAAATAGACCAGTTCCCCTGAGTATTATTTTGATATTAAACCTCAGTCATAGCACGAAAGATTGGCTTAATTACACTACAGCTAATTTATTTCTGTTCTGACTTGTTCTTTAAAAAAATTGTGTCCATTATTGTCTGTCACTCCTTATGTGTGGGTGTGCGATATTGTGCACATGAGCATGCATTTGCACATTTCTGTGGCGTGTGTGCATGTTTGTATTTGCAGTTGGAGGATTTATAGTTTTGTTGTGTTTTGTTGCAGTGGAGAAGCGGGTGTGCCGGCAGGCATTCAGTATCCAGGTGTCATGTTTTGGCCAGACCTGCGCTCAGGAGTGGCGTGTCAGTCAAAGCTGATATTGAGACTGAGCCATAGATAACACAAATAGAGAAGAATCACTCCTGGCAGGCAGATTTTTGAAATTCTTTTTCAGATCCTGTCTTTATTTTAGTCAAATGTTTCTAACTAAGACTCCAGTCACCAACCATCTGGCAGCCACTGGCTGCAAGGTAAAATGTGAATTTTCTCACTGGTTTTTGTAGATTGCCGCTTTTCCTAGCAACCACTGCTAGGAAAAGTGTGTACTCTGCAGCTGATTGGCGAGTAGTTGGTGGAGGTTTCTGGCAGTCACTGTAAAATTGATTACAAAAGCCCCATTCATGCAGGTCTAGGGACCCGTCAGTGACCTTCTGGCAACCATGGGTCACTTTGGAAAAGTGTGCTTTCCCCAGCTGAATGGTGAGTGGTTGCTGGCAGTTGGTAGCATGAAATTGGTCACAAAGAGTGTAAATGCTGCATTGAGAACCTTCTCGCAATTGCTTTAGTCGCTTGCAGTTTGCCACAGTTGTAAGCAGTTTGCATGACTTGTATGAAAGTATTTGCAAGAGTGATAGTGAATCTGTGAAAAGTGCAACATAAACCGGACATGGGGAACAAATGTTGACCCTTTTTGAATTGTGTTGGTTGCAGCCTTGAGGCGATCGTTCTCTTATTCCGGTTTGCAATTAAAACTTTTCCAAGTTTTAATACTGCTCAGAGTCCTGTGAGGACAATTGCAGGCCATTTTGCCGGCTTATAGATGGGCATTTTGGTGAGATGGTCTGCGCCAGTGTCATATCAGACTGTTAAATATGAAACCAGGCTTTTGTCTGGTTCTTTTCAAAGGTGAGAAATATGTTTAAAGAGCAGTGATTAAGAAGAAAAAAGCTCATTTATTGACCTTTATAGCAAATATGAAGCTGCAACCAGCAGCCAACCCTTAGATTGGCGCAAAGAGCGGTAACAGCTACTCTGGCTCTCTCAGTTACAAAATCTGCCTCCAAGCACCTGTCAATCTCACATTTACCATGTTACGCTCTGTAAGAATATGATAAGTTGTAGTTTTCGTTTTTTTTTAATCCTCAAATGACCATATAATGTTTTAATCAGTGAGCTTAAATGACGACGTTTAATCATGGATAGGCAGAGTCATGCTGGTTGTCCTTTGTTTCTTGTCCTTAGTTGTCTTAACTACAATGCTGTTACCGTTAGCATTAACATGAAACACATTCACAATAGCATTTAAGTGTCTGCAAGCAAAAACCAACATTTCCTTATCTGCCAAACTGTTCTTTAAAACAATAACATATCAAGCATCACATTGAATATGCTGTGAATTAGGTGTACTGTCTAGCATTGTTCAACATGAATTCCTCACTACAAAGTTGAGATGCGAGTGCAGGTGTAATATAATATTATTCGACTGCTGTCAAGTCTTGTCAGAACGATGTGGTGTTTGGTTTCTACACTGTGCCAAAAACCTTGTTATAGAGCTGCTGAGTTTTCTTCACAATGATTTGTCTTGTCTGGTGTGCCTGTACACGGACAGATTTATGGATGATGGTAGCTCCAAAGACAGATCAGGTGATGGAGGAGAAACATGAGGCATCAGGGTTCATACCAGGATGATTTTATGAGATGTGTAAGTCACATGATGGTATCCGCTGCAGAGTGGGGCAAAAACTAGAATGTTTGCAGTACATCACGCCTTCAAAAGGCTCACCTGACCTCCCCAGCTACCCAGACGATTTGAGGATCATTCAAGGCCAGAGAGCAGAGAACATCAGAGGTTCATTGCACATGATTGGTCAGAGCCATTTAGGCCAGAGGTGCTAAATGTAGAGGAAAACTAAATGTCAAGGACCCCCGGGGGTCTGCAACCTGTTGCCAAAGGGTCAGCAGAATAATATTCTGTATATTAGAAATTATTCTGTAATATCTACAGAGAATGAGCTAAAGTTCTCCAGTCAAAGTGTGGTTCGTTAAAGCTAAGATAGAAACCTGTGAAGTAATTAGGTTGAAAAGTGTTCAAAGGTTTAATTAAAGGCTTTTATGTACAGCCCAACTGATATAGAATTTCAGGATCACCAAGATATTTAATGGTTCAAAAATCTGATGGTCGAAGGATGTTTCCTCTGTCTCTTTGTTACTTTTTAAAATTTCCTTTTATCAGCTGTTATAAATACCGATACCAAATAGCCGATATTAGCTGATAATATCGGCTTGCCAATAAATCAGGCACCATTTTTATGTAAGAATTTATTATGTTGAAAACTCTTAAAATCATAATAAGCTAAATTTTCTTCCCTACAAGGGTTCCTAGTTTGGGAACTCATGGTTTAGGCGACATAATGGAGGGACCTACACAAAGAGGTGGTTTTAATGTTGTGGCTGATTGATGTAAATTATATTTATTCAGTACAGTTTAAGGGCTGAAGAGCTTTGTTGAAAGGCCTTTCTCTTACTTTCAGGGGCTTGTCTTAGTATTGCAAGTGTTGCGAGCTTAATTGGGTAATTATCTTACAACGTCCTTCCTCTGGGGCATTTTATCAGTTTTTCTTTTAAACAGAAACAATTCAACAGGACAAGAGTGCTACTGAAAAAAAGTACATAGAAAAGAGTTTGGGTTTTAAGCCAACATACAAAAGAGGAAGTGGCATTAGCAATAATGGCTAGAATGCCAGGATGCCTCAACGGGATGCAAGTGTTGACATGTGATGCAACCCTGGATGATCTCAGCTCTGCCTGGGTGTAAAGAGAAAAAAATTACACCATTAGCATATGAATGAAGGCCAACAGTAATCTATGGCACACTGCAAAAGATTCCCTCTGAAGGAGGCTCTGAAACTCTGTGATCACAACAAAGTTTCGTCTGTATGGAGGAGAGAGCTAGCTGGTGTGTTTTGCACTTATCAAAAGAGGAACCTCTATAAAGAAGGAATTCAGGAAATAAAAGAACAGCCTATGGGAAAGTGGATCAAGCGCTTTGTCTTACAGAGAAAGATCCAGCCACTCAGAAGATTTAGACATGAATATAATTACTGTCAGGCTCAAATGGCACAAGTCCACAGCAGTACATCAAGTAAATAAGATTTTTTTTTCTCTTACGAAGCTACATTCCTTGTAGCACCTCAGACAAACATGACACTCCTTTCAGTGTCATGCACCACCTCTTCTTTTCTCCTGATTTCCTCCCACAGACATGCACCCTTGTACCATCTCTCACTTTCAGGTCAGAGGTGTGATTCTTTATCCTTACAATGAACACATTATTTTCACACAACGGTGGCACAGGCAGTCGGGCCATGTTAGCGCCGGTGTGGAAATATTTTGCGACCGGGTAGGACTAGAGGAAAAGAGATGTTTTCCTGGAAGACTGTCGTGCCTTATGTGGCAGCATAAGTGCGAATCAATGAAAGGGGCTTATTCACTACTGCTAATTTTCACAAGAAAATAAATCGTCCCCTACTTTATTTTGAAAAAACGAGTTTAAGCTAGCAATTGTTTTCCAGACCTGTAAACCTGTACATGGTAAAAGAAGGCTGTTAATGTTGGTAAAAGATGAAGATGCTGTACAATCTTTCAGGGTTTCAGTGAGACGTTGTTGCTTGGGTTTGCCCATAACTCATGGTTGTTTAGAAAATGTACAGATCCATGGTGGAAAGTGCAAAGACTCATGGGACTATAAATGTTCAAATTATGTAGTTATGTAGTAGTATAATGTTTGTTTCAGTTGCATGTAGCATAACTAAAATAGCAATGGGCAAGCATAGAATCTAGCAGATAATAATCCATATCCACCTTCAGGGTGGTTGACATAATGTTTAGTAGCATTCTTGCTGGAAGGAGTAGGCAATTCACAGCTGAAGATTATTATTTTCATAGTTCAAGAAAGGAAAAAAAAGACATTAAACTTGAGACCCGGTCATCATGAGGAAGGGCTTATTTAAAAATCCCGTTTAACAGTAATAACCCATTTATAGAGCAGAAATAGTAAAAAATAAAGGCAAACAAACAGGTGAAAGTACAGTACCGTAAAGCTCATATTCGTTACAAGGTGCATTGTGTAAAAACAGCCTAATGCTGCCAAATGTAGCTGCACAACCGTCTCTGTAATTTTGCAGGGAAATTATGCAGAATAACATAGTGATAAAAATGTTATTAACTAAAATAAAATGTGTCCTTTAATCTCTTGTTCCAGCAGAGATTTGACATGTTTTTTGACTCATTTGGGACCTTAAGTCTAATTGTGGTATGAACAAAAACAGACCCACAAATTCCACCGTGTGTTTAATATCACGCCGAATGTTCTGCGGCACAAATGCCGAAATGCTGGTGTAAAAGGTTTGGAGGAGAAAGCGAGTGTTTAAAACGGTCTGACATGTGACAGGAGTGAAAATGGCTGAAGTCTCACTTATTAAGTCGAAACAGCGGGCTGCTGTTTGCGAGGGGGAGGTGTTACTCATGTGGAGCAGTGTGACAGTGCAAGGAGACAGCAGCCAGGCTGTAAATCTGGAGCTGTGGTCTGGAATGCTGTTCATGTCAGAACTCGCTTCCTCTTCCAGTTATGAAAGACCCCTTAAAGAAGATGGCATGCTGACAAAACCTCTGCGCGCAACCATCTCACCTCTCTGTAGTCTTTCGTTGCCAGGTCGATCAGGCGGTGAGCTCTGCGGGTTTGGATTGGTCTTCATAATCGTTCCCCTTTCTGCCAAAATGTTCCTCCAATCTCATGACTTGCCTTTTCCACACCAATATTCCTTTTCTTGCTTTTCCTACAGTGTACTTTATTCTTCACCTTTCCTGAATGATTAGTGGATCAACCAGACTTAATTTTGTTACATTGTTACTTTTTAGATGAATTTATGGCCTTGCCCTTGGGCACTTGGTATCTAACCACTTTCTTTCATCTGGTCAAAACATCCATGCAAACTATCGATTAAAGGCTAAAGAGCCTGAAGTTGTGAACATGCTAAAAAAAAATCATTTTTTTCAAGGCCACGCCTTTGTAATCTATAGATTATAGTCTCTGCCTTTATTGCAGTGCATTTTCTAAACGGTTTCTCCTCATAAATTTTCAAATTTAAGTAAAAAGACTGAAAGCGTTGAAAGCGTTACAAGGAACTGCCGGGCCAGAGCAGCTGAATACAAACCGCAGCAGATTAGTAGAGACTGACTGCTTAGGCCTACACATTAACTCATGGGGCTCAATATACCACCAGTAGCTTAGTGCACTTTTCCTCTTCTCTTGGCAGGCAGCACGGGCTAAAACGACTGAACTCCAGGCCCTTAAAGGTCCCTAATCCAGGCTAATGCAAACACACTGCTGGTCAGGACATACTAACAAGAAAAAAAAGAAAGGAAAAAAAATAAACAACTTAAAATGTACTTTGCATCCTATACCCCTGTGGTTCCCTTTGAATTCAAATGAAGCAGAACACAGAGTAGCTGTGATCGGTTGTTTTCTGCAAGTTGTTGTTTTGTCCGCTTGAGATTAAGCGTTTACTTTGCCACTGAAAGCCCTCCATGTACCCTCCAATGTCTTATACAATCAGCCGGAATTCAGAGGAGCGCCGTCCAAAATTAGTTTCATCCAACTTTGTATCGTGGTTGCGGCAGAAAAACATTCAAGGCTCTTTTTTTTTTGTTGTTGTGGTGGTGAGAGGAACTACATAATTGATGTTTATGGGACAACAATTGCTTTATAATGCCGTACATCACTGGAAAGGTGGGAGCAGCTGTTCAGAGAGGCTGGTTGACTTCCAGGGAAAAGCAAATGCTGTGTCTTTGTATAAAGCTTTTGTTAACCATAATAATAATAATTATAATAATAATAATAAAAATATATAAACAAAACGTAGTTTACGAAGTAGAAGCTGTGGAATGTCAGATCATTTGATTTTAATGTCCTCTCTTGGATGAGATTTATTGTACAGTCAAGTGTGTTTATACTGAAAGCCCTGTGTTAAAAGTCACTTTTAGTAAAGTGAAAATGTTCTCATGTCTGTAATTTGCTGGATAGCCTGGCATGCATGGAAATGTATTTCCTTGAGGAAAGGAGATGGTGTCATTATAGCATGCGGAGGGGCTTGTCTGGGAGCTGCCGAGGATCAAAACAGTCTTTTACATGAGTCTGCCGTACAAGTTCAAGCAAGACCCTGCCCTCAGCACCTCGGCCTCCCTATCACACATGCACACAGGTTGTTTTTCCTGTGCTGCATCTGCTGTCAACCTTTGTAAAAATAAAAGCGTGCCATCTGATTTACAGGGAAAGGTGTTTTTCGAATGCTCGGAGGAGACTTTCTTGCTCTCTGACTGAAGCGCTCTGACACACTTGAAGCCACGCAGGAACTCCTTTGTTCCTTTTTCTGGCACCGCGCTACGATCTCTGTTATTTGGCCTTTTTACGTTGTGCAGCCTCTTCACACGCCCTGCCCTCTCGGCTGTATTTTCACAGCTGTGATGCCGGCAATTTCCAGCATCCTTCCAACTCCTTTTTGAATTCAGAACCCACATATTCTTGAAGCTCACATGAAATGGGATATTAAAGATGAGGAGAAAAAAAGAGGAGGTGCTGCAGGGGATTGTGGCGGTGTGATTGAAAGTATGACTTTGAGCATAAAAGCTGTTTAACAGTGGTCCATCCAAAAATTATAAAGCAGCTAAATCAAACGAGACAAAGCAAAGATGTGGCTACAAAACACAGACAAGAGAGAGAAGAGATGAAATATAAAACCCTAATGGTATAATATCATATTTGTGCACCTGTGGTTTTTTGATACAGATGTTTTCTTCATCTTGTCATGACATGAATAGTGTGAGATCAGTTCCTGTAATTCAATTCAGTTCAGAAATTACTTAAATGATAGTCATCATGAAGAAAATTAGTTGTTATTTTTAAGACGAGCAAATGTTTTTATCGTGTCCCCCGGCATGAAGTTGTAACTCTCATTTTCTTGCTTCCCTTCAGCCTTCATTGAAAATGTCCAAACCCCCTGCGCTAATAGCCGAGAGGTGGGCAGGACCACCGAGCCTTCGTCATGGAGGCCGCAGCTCACCACTATCACTGTCTCCAAGAAGCGCAACTGGTTGCAGCAGAGCTCCCTTGGGAAGAGTCAGTGCACCAAGGATGACTTGCAGGGAATGCTGGGAACCGAGGAGGAGTGCAGCCACGGTTCCCATCAGGCACCTCCTCCTCCTAGTCCCTCCCCGGACCACCTGAGGCTCTCAAGGGGAGCTCCCCCTCGGCCAGTTCGCCTGCAGCTGCCTCAGGTTAGCCTCCTTTTTTTTTTTTAAAGGATGAGATATCAAGCAGGAGTTAGCCAGTTAGCTTAGCTTAGCTCAAAGGATCGAAACAAGGGGCTACAGCTAGTCTGGCTCTACCCAGGTGTATGCAAGGCTGCTATGAACAACAAAAGAGTCCACAAATAAGTTATCATAAATCCGCAGATGACGTAATGTGGTAATCTGAGAAGTCGGTGTAGTTCGATGTTTTCATTCTTTACGCTAAGTTGAGCTAACCAGCTGTTTTCTCTCAAGAAAGAAAATAAACCCAGTTCCCCATTAAGTTTTGTACTAATGCAGAAATGCAAGCTGTGGTTTTCTGACAGAATTTAACAAGAAACTGCATTGTTTTAGGTCAGCGTTAGTCCAGTGACTCCTCACCCTCGTAATGTGGACCCAGCTGAGGAAAACGACGCAGATGATGAAGGAGAAATTTGGTACAATCCCATCCCCGAGGACGATGACACAGACAATTCAGATCAACACCGGCTGCAAGTCCCTCTGCGAGCTGAACCCCAAAGGAGGCCCAGCAAAGTGACTGATTTGGTTCACGCTGGCAGGACCCTAGAGGGATCCGGCAGTGCTGGGCCAGAGGCCCTTGTGGAAAACCTCGGTGGCGGTTCAGGAGATGTGAGTCAGGGGAATGCTGTGCATTCCACAGAGGCACTACATATGTACAGGCAGATGCTCGCGTGCAAACCTCAGGAGGAGGGGGGGCCTTCCAGCAGCAAACCAACAGGTAAGGCAGAAAAAAAAGACACCCACACATTCTCTCATTCCAGCGTTACTTCCTGCTTTTCATCAGCTTCTTTACTCACTCATTCCCTGCTGTTTTCTCTGGGTGATGCTTGAAGGCCAATTACTCTTTGTCACTTTGCCAGTCTCGCTCTCTCGGCAGATTTTTGCGGTTGTGCGCACCTTGAGCACTAATTACAGCTAGTGTTGACAGTGTTCCCAATCAACAGATCAACAAACTTTTGATCGTAAAATTATTCTCAGCTTGCTATTGCTCTGCCGACAAATACAAATGCTTATACCATTTACAGCTGAGCCTGTAAGTGTTGGAGTGTAATTAAAAGCTTATAGTGCACCAAGACAGGCAATCGGAAATTCTTCTTGAAATTGAGTTAAAGTTAATTTCATACCAATAGACATATTGGTCACACATATGCTAGAATTAGTTGATAACTTAGCACTAAAGCCTCTCATCCAATTATCACTTGGCAACTCAAGACTTCATGGTAGGCCATCTTTTATATACAGTTTGTTTTGCAAGGAGGTGATAATTAGGCAGAACAAAATTTATTTTCATTTGCCATAAATTAGAAGTTTGCAACAAACAGCCAAACTAGCTGAGTGTCCCACACACACACACACACACACACACACACACACACACACACACACACACACACACACGGGACTGTGATCTTTGTA
>VOQJ01019072.1:5198-21386 GCA_015052665.1 Apistogramma diplotaenia
TTCAAAAACGTCAAAAAAAAAAAAAAAAAAAAAAAAGAAAATCCCTGTGTAATGTTCTCTCAGCCATTGGGAATGGGTGGTACAATCAAGAAAACCTTTAAATATCTTGCAGCTGAAATTGCATGCAACTGGGAATTTCATGGATGAAAATAAATAAATAAGTAAGCCAGCCAGGTGGCACTGTGGGGCAATGGTTAGCCCTGTTCCTACATACCAAGAGGGTTGGCTGACTGTGACCTTTCTCTGTAGAGTTTGTCATGTCAACCAGGTGTTTGGGTGGGCATGATAATAATGCTTAAAGCTTTCAAAGCTCACAGTATCCATTAAGCTATTTGACAGTGTCCCAATCATCAAGGCACATATGATGCCTTACATGTACATTTTATTTAAAAAGGTTTAAAATGTATAATATTCAATAAAATAAAGTGCAAAGTATGAGAACAATATGATATTTAAAATGCATAATAAATGTAGTTTAAAATGTTATTTTTTTAACTTTGTTGTTCTTTTCAATTCCATTGTTCAAGATAAAGGCTAAGGTGAAAGGCTGTCAATGTCACTGTCCTTGGTGCTGAATTTACAACCACCTCAATACACAGCTGCAGGAACAAAGTGTGTTGTCTCTTCCTGCAGTGCTGCTGACTGACAGCGGTTGTAAACAACAGAATGTACAAATGCATTGAAACGGGAGAGTAGAGAGTCGATTTGTATGCTAAATTATGAATATTGATTTAAGGATTTACATTATGGAAGCCACCAACATTGCAGGGTTTGAAAGACTGACATTGATTAAAAGAGAAAATATGCGTGTTCTCTTATTTACTTGTTAATTATGCAAATAAACAAAATGACCTTTTTATACACTATCCCCTAAACATAACTGACTGAATATTCATGCAGACTCAGCTATGTGTACACACTGTATGGTAGATCTTACTGTTCAGCGTTTGTTTCTTTTTACTTTCATCCAGCAGAAAGCAAATAATTCATACATGCACACATACAGGTGCAATAAACAACGTCTCTCTCTCACTCACTCTCTCTCACACACACACACACACACTCTCACACTCTGCTTAGTTTGGCAGCACCTTCGTCACTGTGAAAGACCTGTTGTCTCTGGGCACCAGTGGAAATGACTGCCCTTTCATTAATCTCCCTGTCCACAATGCAGACCTCCCCTAATTACAGCCATTGTTTACCTTTGCGCTGGCACGCCCATTGAATTATTGATGGCTGCCCTGCCCCAGTCAGTTGAAAGGCCTCTCCAATAGGCACACACTAGCCAATAGACTGTCAGCACATACCCTATGTCTCCTGTATGACAGTCCACTGAATTATTATGCTAATGGTAATTTGCATTTTTGTGACACTGGGCTGTAGGGCACAGAAAGTGCATGATTTACTGTTCAGGCACTTAATGATATGATACATCCCAATTTTGTTATTAATTGATCATCAGATTACCTCCAAACATTTTCCAATAGTATTTCAGCAGGCTCCAAAGGCTCATTTTTAAAATTTACTGAATAAACAAATGACCCTTGGAATTATTCACATCAAATGGCTACCACTGGTGATCATCCTTAGTACTTATTACATGAATTGAACTGCTTCAGAAGTATAATACAAGTCACATCCAATTTGCGAAACCTGCCTTCAGTGGCCCATTATAACCCTCTAATGGCATGCATATATTAAATCCCTCTATCTCCACTGCAAATAAAAAAGCAACTGAGACCAAACCAAATCCATGAATGATTACCCCCAACAATAAGTAAATCTGCAGAACTAAAATTCAATTTTCAGCAATCCCACAGTCCTAGTGCTAGACGCCATTCAAAGCTCATGAGGATTTGGACTTAAGGCGACTTAGAGGTGATTTATTCAGTAACCCAAAAGGCTATGCTAGGAAGGGAATAAACGCTCAGGCCTTTAGAGAGAGAACCTGTCTCTAGTGTCACGACTTCCTGTAGCTGGGCTCTGTATGACACGTTAGGGTGCCGACTTTCATCAGATTGTTTGGAACTTTGTTCCCCTGTGTACTTGCAGTGTCCACGCCTCCTTATGTCACAGTTCTCTCTCAGCGCTGGCTGTAAAATAATAAAAAGATGAATCTTAAATGTCAAACTCATTTCAGATATGTCTGACATGGCTTTTTAGAACAATTCTGCTTCTGTGTGCTGTACAGTTTAACTCACTGGACATTAACATCTTTTTTAAAATTATTATTATTTTTAGTGCATCATTGTTGACTGCAATATGTTGTATCAAAACAATGGTGCTGAATTTTACTAGGATAACACTGTGAATTTTAGGTCACTGTTTGCATGTGAGAGTTTGTGAAGGTGTGGAGTTTTTTTAATGTGGAATTTTTGACAGGTCACCCCCGTTTTAATACACTTTAAGAGCACTGTGTGAAGGCTTGGCTTTAAAGGCAAGGTTAAGGCTCGATTTTACGGTTGCTGTAGGTTCAGGGAAGATTGTTTTATGGCAAAGGAAAGAATGTTCTCACTAATATAGTCAACAAATGTGCATGTGTGTGTGTGTGTGTTCGACATGATTTTTAGGACAATCTATATTTAACTATGTGCTGTACTGTAATACTTAGATATTCACTGAGAGTAGAGATCAGAACAACAGCATAAAAAATGTTCTTTTGTAAAAAAAAGAAGATGCATGCACAATCATGTCTCTTGCCTCCTAGAAATTATAGATTCCTTTGCAAAAGCAACCCAGTCTTATAAAGAACA
Source organism: Apistogramma diplotaenia (assembly GCA_015052665.1). Classification (NCBI taxonomy): domain Eukaryota; kingdom Metazoa; phylum Chordata; class Actinopteri; order Cichliformes; family Cichlidae; genus Apistogramma; species Apistogramma diplotaenia. Next base: position 7,952 of record VOQJ01019072.1, read on the forward strand.
TGTGACGCTCCTTCTATCAACCGAAGTCTCCCAATGAAGTCCATGTGGTTAAAAAAAAAGAAAGAAAAGAAAAAGTATATCTTGCAGCACAATTGGTAGTGTTAAAAGCCTTGGAAACATATGAAGAGAGTAACATAATGCCATTGTTTTCATAAAGAAGTCTGCTTTAGATAAAGGTTGATAGCTACCACAAATTTCCTTTTCTGGATTGTTTTCAATTGAATGACTTTGACAAGTAATAACATTTCAACTTTAAAATTTAAACAAATGGTGCACACTGAGAGAAGATAGCAGGCATGACCGGGATTCATTTTCATAAAGCTCATGTCTGTCGGGAAGACTCATTTGACATGCTGACATGTTTTTTTTTTTGTCCAGCACACACACTGGCAAACAGGTTAAGGGAGTATGAGGCTACATGTGGTGTATCAGCCAAGAAGAATATTTATAGGGTTAAATTGACTCAGTTAGAATTAATTCTCAAAATTCTTGGTGTGGCAAAAAATCCAAAAGCCAAAGTAATTAAGCAATTCGGCTGTGCATTACTTAGAGTCTATCTATATGCAATATATCTGTCTATTGTTGTACAGAAGCTCACAATTTTACTGTTCATAAGAAGAACAGCTTTTCTCATTAAGATTTCATATTAACAAGAAAAAAATAAAAATCTGTGGGTGTGGAATTATTATTATCATTATTATGTATCATTTTTGTATTATTATCAAAGGCTATTTAAAATGTGAAATGCTTGCTCATGTTAACTTTTTGCTCTGTGCTGATCTACAGTGAGACTATATAAACACAAAGACATAAAGAATTCAAATGGGTTTCATGGAGGCAGCTTGTTGCACAACACAAAGACTAAAAATATTACTATTTTTCTCATTTCCTTGGTAAAATATGGGTGGGGTGGGGCTGGGGAGTATTATTGGTCTTTTCTTTGTGGTTTAATTTAATTCAGAAGACGATAGAACAATGACATGCAAATATAGTGTGGTTGTGTGATCTGTCCATATCTCACTTTAAAATGTGTTGAAAGATCCGTTTTCATTGATGAAATATGTATATTTTCAACATTTGTTGCTCACACACATATTTATGCATTTTAGATACACAAATATCTGAGAGTAAATTGTGGTCATAGGACCTTTCCTGAAATGCCACTGCTGAGACGTTAAGACGGGAAGTAAATCTCTTAACAGCACTGCCATATTCGTTTTTGCTGGTGCTTTGCAGCACTCCGTCATGCCAGCAAGAATGGTAGCCAAGCACAGGCTCATGATGATGGCCATTTTAGTCTTAGCCAAGCAGTGAGGCAGAGGGGGTAAACAACAACAACAAGAACAGTAAATGGAAAGGCTTGTCAAGTGGCATTAAAGTGTCACTTTCACAGTGTGAATCACCACATCACCGAGAGGTCTAGAACCTGTTTTGGGAAAGCCACAACACATATGACTGTGATAGGCTCAACTCCACAAGGACCAACAGGTTATTTTGCTGAAGTGAACATCCATGAGAAGACCAGTAAAATTACAAGTTTTTTACATGTTAGCCTTTACATTTTTTATACTGTCCTTTTTTGCTTTGTTCAGGAATGTTAACATTCAAAAATGTCAAAAGAAGACTGTGTTCAAATGTTTGACTGAAAACACATGTTCTGAGGGCTGTTGAATATGCCAGTCAGAGGGAAGTGAAGTGGAAAGATAATAATGCTAGCTTGATACAATGTATTTCTTAAGTAGCATTAAAGTGTCACTCGTAGAATGTCAATCACCATCGCAGAGGGGCTCAGAGTGGCCGTTTTAGGATGATTACATCACACATGGTTTAACACCACAATTTGTTATCATGAATTCTGCACTGCGTTTTTTTTTTCCTCTTCAATTTCTTTCTCACATCTCTCACTTAGCCAGCATTTCAGTTCCTGCATGCCTACCACCAAAATAATCAAATAAAAATAAACAAGAAAAACTTTATTAATCCCAAAGGGAGTCATGTAATTTAGAAATACTGTCACTCTTTGTTTAATGTAGATATTACAATGATAGATAAGTTATAATATCAGTCGCTGGTGATTTTTGTTACGGTGCTGGGGGGAAAAGCCAGTTGGACTCCCATCGAGTGAGTTTGGTGTTTTGCAGAGAAACGAGTCACTGATATTTAATTCTAAAATCATGGAAATGTTTTAGAATGATTTTGAGTCAATGTGTTAAATAAAACAAGGGGATAAACTCAACAACTGCTTTATTATTAGTGTTGTTACCTGGCAACAGCCACCTTGGACAAACCACACACCGAATGAAGATGGATGACAAGCGAAAGCAAATTTTCTCTGCTATAGTTTATTTTCCTCAAGTGGCTTTTGTCATCAAATAGTTAATTTTACACTGACAGGATAATTTAATGTTTCATTAATAAATTGATTTATTAAAAAAAACAAAACAACAACAACAAAGCTCATAGGTTACACAGTCTGGCTCTGTGACTCTACAAAAAAGAACTAGTTTTAAATTGCATTATTAGACCATATTGGCTGGAACATTACAGATGATATATTTCACATCTGCATACAGTCAGTGGAATAAATGCACGTCTTCACAGCCTGTTTGAGCCAGCACAAGAACAAAGGCAGAAAGCCTGATCTAGTTTTTTATGGCTATTTGCTTTGTTTTGCAATGAAATATGTGCAATCATGAAATAATTTTTTTTTTTACTGTTCATGCAGGGAAATATTACAGTATATGGGCCAGCAGCACAAATCGCACAGTGCACTTCTTCATTTATCTAACATAAACTATTAAAAGTAATACTTTCATTTTGGACCAGGTTCGTTAATAGTCAAAATCCAACTCATTAACATCTTATTTATATATTTGCTTGATGATTAAATCAAAGCAAAGATCACGCCAGGGTTATTTTCACTGCCCAAACAAGACAAGACAATATACATGTTTCATTCTGTACATCCCCTTTGCTTTCTACTGAGCTTATCACTAATGTCAACTTTAAAAACACTGCCACCCCCACCCCCCACACACACACACACACACAAACCCTGTTAAAATTATGTAAATAAGAAAACTGTAATGGTATTTGATGTTGTTCTTCTGCTGCAGAGTGTGTGACTTTTGTGTGAGGCTGTAGTCATAGAGGAGAGGAAATAAAAGCGTCAGTGACCTTTTTCAGATTATTTTGGATGAGAAACAGCATATGAATATTAGCCAGTTAAAATAAACTGTATGGGGCCCCCAAAAACATCAAAGCCCAAATAGCTGTCAAAAATTACACCTACATTAATTGCTACTGGCTTTGCTTTGGCAGATAGATATTTGTGCCGAATCAATTATATGGTGTTGGTGGATCTTCAAAAGGAACTATTTTCGATTTGGTTTCATATGGTTGCCGAAAACTCGTGACATCCATTACTTTTTATCTGAGGAGCAGTTCCTCAGCCTGCTCAGGCTTTGAGGTTTTATAGGGACACATAACTGTGTTGTCAGCATAATAATGAAAATTTATAACATGGTAGTGAAAGCCCAAGTTCAAGCACTTAAACTGAGGTCTAAAACTGAACTATCCAATACCCCTGATGTAGTGTACTGCTATACAAATAAATTTCTTTACAGTAAAAACCACCCCTTATAGGCTCAATTAGATTTTTTTTTCTCTCAGTGTAGTTACATTGTAATAATACCTCTAAACAGACTGTAAGCTGAAGAATAACCTGCAAACATGAAACAGTCAGATCATAAAAAGAACTGTATAAAACATTTTGCTGTCTGTGGAGGTATCACAAAGTAAAGAAAGGGGTAAAAGGGCTTTGTTGAAATACTCAAAAGAAAGAAATTCAAACGAATAAAATCATGACACAATGAAAAAATAATAATCCAAGCAATATTTCACCTAACTTTCTGTAATTTAACTTTATTTTGCTGTTTGCTTTTTTTTTCAGTCCTTTGATAATAGTTTGTATATAGAACAGATCTCTGTGCATCGTATTAATTAGAATTTTCTCCAAGGTCGTGTAGTTTGCCTTCACTACTATCAAAAATAAAACAAACATCATTAACTAGCTTAAAAAGGAGGAAAAAAACAATCTAGACGCAGTTCATTTAGTTTGTGATGTATTCGCTTTTGTCAGAACAAATAAAAATCTCATGTCAGGCAAACGATGAACTTAAGAAGAAAAGAAAACCTCCACAGAAAGCTTATTGTTTTGAATTGTAAAGGAAGGATAGGACAACATTCCATAAAGACCCTTTTTATATTTAACTGTATCCTGATTCAGTCCTTCCTGTGCACTTAGTGTACTACTCCTTTTTCAATAAAAATAGCATTACACACATCAGCAAATGTCCAAAAGTAAAAAGAAAAAAAAAAGATCAGTTAAGCATCAAAGGGCTTCATTGGCAGAACACCCAAAGACTGTCATATACTGTATATATATGGCATATATACTGTGAGATATTGACAGAGAGGAGATTAAGTGCTCTGTGACAAAGAACTTATTGCTACTGAACACAGAAATACTGACATCTTTGTTAAATGTGCAATATGTGCCGTGATAACAAAGGGGGTAATTTTAAGCAAAACATTTCCCTAGGCCACATAAAATTGTAAATTCAGTGTTTCATTTGTTTATGGTTTTAATTAATTTATTGTGAGTGGGCTTGGCAATATACCATCAACAACAACAACTGTGTAGAGTGCTTTTCCCAGCAGTAAATTCAGTTTTCTAGCTTCTCTACTCTCCCAGTAACATCTTGCAATTTCAATTATTCTGTGTAAACGTAGTTTTGGTTCAAATTTATGTTGCCCATTGAGTTGTGGAGTCTTATTTTAAGCTACAATAGTTTGATACTTTCTAGTTTCAAGTTAGATGTTTGGTGAAAGTTACATTTTGCAGTTTTTTCAGAAGGAGGAGACTCTGCAGCTCAGGAGCTTCATGCAGAGCATTCAGAGGCTGCATGGAACTAAAGGCTCTCTGAGCAACATCAGAGTAAAAAGCCGAGTGATTTAATGAGCAGAATTCAAGGGGAAAAAATCAATGTAGCAAATATGAAGGTTCAGGTTTTCAATAATCAATTGTTAATTTGGATTTCTAGATCTTTATTATTGTGATGTTTTTCTCTTTTTTTAGCCTGTAGAGTAGTTTATTAATACAAGCAATTTGCTTTAGCTTTTTGTATGGGCTGTATTACTTTATTCTGCATAGAAATGAAAATTTCCCAGGCTGCAATAAGACTAGACTTCAACCATTTTTAAGCAGTCTGCCTCTGTCTTTCACCAATTCCCTGCATTCATCAATCATCCAGGGTAGAGTATTCCCTTTTCTTTTGTATTGATTCCTCCTCTTAATGAATGGCACTATCAGTTCATTAATTTTTACCCGCTGTCTGTAGTCCCTGTATTTCCAGATTTTGCTGTGAACATTTGGATGTGACTTTTACATCCCCAATAATATTTGAATCAACCACAACGATAATGTATTTGTTTAAATCACAGTGGCTTTAGTTGGTCATAACTATTTCATTTTGCTGAAGATTTACAATACATATATGGAAATGAAATGGAAATTTTACAAGTTGATGGTACAACTTCTTTGCATTTTTTTCCATACAGTAACGCACAGTTCGGCAGGCAGCCATATCGGGCAGTCACCACTGGAAGTTTCAACAGTTTGTAAAAATCTTCATGTATTGTACTATGTGGGTGTGCCCGTATCAGATTAAGTCATGAGAGGTTGCCTTCCAAATCCGACACGCCAATCCCAGAAGACAAATCCAGTAGCTCTCCCAAATCCGAGCTTGCTGAACACCCATTAGACCATGTCGCGGAAACAACACCACGAGGCAGGCCAATCCGCACAAACCGACCACACTGCGGCTGCCAGGAGCGGTCCAAGACATGGCAAGTGAACAGGAGAGCTGCAAGAGTACTGCCACAGCAAGACCAACCTCACACCCCACAGCATGCCAAGGAAAAACAACCACAGAGGAGGCAGAGCAGCACACTGACCAGCACCTACTCTCAGGGTTAGGGCTGGTGGCAGGAAGACGTGGCCCCACATGCAGGAGGTGAGATTGAACTACAACTCAGACTGCTTTTTTGCAGAAGATGCAGAAATACAAAAACACATAATGAAATCTCAACTAAGGCTAAATCAGAAAGCAAAACACCAAGCGTGGGAGAAAGGGAAGAACACTAAACTGGGGAACAGCTAATGGGAAAACTCAGACGATGCAACAAAGAACAGAGAAAAACTGAAGGTTTGAATACACACAAGCAAATCAGGGCAACTGGATAGAATAGAGTAAAATTAATAAAATATCAATGCAACACACGGAAACCTGACACACAGGAAATCTAAACATCTCAAAAGAACTCAGAACCCCGGGCCACCATGCCAGGACCATGACACCCACATTCCCATCAGAAAATAATGCATCACTGTGACATGTGGTTGTATGATGCAGTACCAGCCAGTACTGATATGATGGCAAGTTTGGTAAGTCCCAAGCAAGAACCGTCAGTGTCTCTGTGGGTGTTCGTGAAGACACCTTGATAGAGAGGAGGTAGCACACTCCTGCTTCATTTGGTTTAACAAAATGGTGTTGTACTGACAGCAAGCTTATCATTGTAATGAGTAATATTATAACACAGCTTCATTATGTAAACAGGGATATAAATTTAGGTAGCTTAAATGGCCTCGATGATAAATACGCTACACAGTCAGTACCTGCCAGACTGACAGCGAGCAGGTAGCTGTCTTGCATCCCCGCATCTGGCACCAGATTCTGGCATCCAAGATTCCCGCGTCTTGTTCTGATGATGTGGCTCAGAGCCAGCCTGATAGGTTTATCGTCAGTGTGCTAAATAGAGCTCAGGCCTATGAAAACAAGGCCAAGTGGTTGATCTAGCTGAGTCCTTTTTTGTTTCAAATGGAATGCTGATCATCCTGCCCAGAAAAATATGATTTTTTTTTCCTGTTGCTGCTAAGGATGCAGCTGGTTGTAGTGAGAAACAGTTCTACTACTGGTTGACAATTTGACCCTGAGTTTTGGACATCGCTGCTTTTGAAACAACAGACCATGTCATGCAATACACAGTGAATTTGACTAATACTCTGACTACTTTATGCAGAAAGCATGCCAAAAGTATTGTGTACCTGACCAATTTAGGAATATATTCTGTTAAGTGGATCGACCATGTTGCCAGTCTTTTGTCAGCTAGTTAAAGCAGAGTGGCTGGTGTGTACTTTGCCATGTTTTAGCTATGGATTCTACTGTAAGTCTTAGTAGAAATGATCGAATTTGCCACCCTCTGTTCCTCAAATGCTTTTTTAAAATAATTTCTTTTAAATTAGAGTTCAACACAAGTGCCTCTGGAGCTGGTGCTGTGCACCTACATAGTAATGCTGGTAGCGGGCTGCATCCAATCTGCTTCTTCTCCACAAAGTCCAAGCTTAGATGTTGCTGATGGACCAGACGGCAGCTGAGACTTGGGTGAGGCTCTCTGAGCAACCAGGAATGGCAGAATAGCTCTGAGATTTTACGCACAGGCAACAAAGACTGATTTGCTTTCACAAACCAGGCAAGAGGATCACTGTGTCAGTGTGGGACTGTGGAGGTGCTGAAAATAACAGAACAGCAGCCCAGACACTCAGGAATGCAGGTAGATAAAAGTGTAGCAATCTTCCTTGTGAACCTGTGCAGAAGCTTCATTAACCTCGCACATTAAAAAGTGATAGCATTAACTTCTAGGACTTTGAATGCGCTTCTCCAGTTTATTGTTTTCAGTGAATCATAACCTCAGTTGATACAAAGATATTACTGAATGACAAAAAACAATCTTCCTTTAAAATTCAAAGTGCATTGAGTGCTTAAATGGGCCACCGACATTCTTAATCTCATTTTGACATTTTGGCAATAACTAATTCATAACTTTGGATGAACTTGGAGTTTATCAGCCTTATTTTCAACTTTGCACCATTCTGTCTAAACAGCGTGACTGCTATCATCTGACAACAAGAAGGGTGTGCGTTTCTTGATTTATTATTATTGTTTTGGTTTTAAAGTGGAGCATTAACATTAATCATTAAGTGAATAATAAACTCAGGGGTGCTGAAAAGAGTGTTTGAAGGTTGCAATGAAGAAAAGGCATTAGCAGACAGAAAAATTGAGAAATGCAATAACAAATCAGAGATTAATGTTGAAAGTCTCCTCCAGTAGTGTAGAAAAGTCATAAATGATTTCATAACATAGTGCCAGGTGTTTATCTAACATGACACAATGTGGAGCTGAAGGATTTTTTTTAAATAAGGACAACTGCTGTCTTTCAAGTAAATATGTAAAGATTTAGCAAAATAATGCAAATTGGTTTTATGAATAGCTGCTACACCACCGAGTAGCTGAAGATGTGTTATATGTATTTATTTATTTGGCGACAGATTAAAAAGGCAAACTGTATGGATAGTAGTATGCTATAATAACTAATATAGAATAGCAAGACTGAAGTGACACAACTAATACTTGCTGGGGTTCCTGCGGTTTGCAGAACAGCTGCACTGAATCCACAAGATACATTATTAATATTCCTTTGAGTTATAGATCATGTCAGGGCTGACATAGACGTTTCTGGTTTATGTTGACATGCCTGCATCACAGCACATGCCTTCTGTGACTTCAGATTCCTGATTTTGGCAGACGGGAGCGGAACCCAACTGTGTTCTGCAGTTGCAGGCCGTCCTCCTCAAAGCGTGACAGGCTGAGCGTTCTGAGATGCATTTCTGCTCATCGCAGCTGTAACGAGTAGATATCTGGGTTAACACGGGGTTTCAGTTGGCTTGAACCAGCCAGCCCACTTTTGCCTGATGGTTCTCATCAACGAGGCATGTCAGCCGACAGACCTGTCGCTCATTGTTTTTGTTTGTTTGTGTTTTTTTTCTCACCATTATGAATTGCAGTTATTTCAGTGACTTAACAGCAACATGATTCAATTAAAGATATTTTTATCCCTTTTAAACTTCTTATATTACGTTATAATGCTAGAATGACATCTTGGCCTCTTACTCTCTTTGTGGAGTTTGCACGTTCTCCCCGTGTCTGTGCGGGTTTCCTCCGGGTACTCCACTTTCCTCCCACAGTCCAAAGGCATGCACTTACTGGGGTTAGGTTAATTGGTCACTCTAAATTGCCCATAGGGATAAATGTGAGTGTGAGTGGTTGTCTGTCTCTCTGTGCTGGTCCTGTGACAGGCTGGTGACCTGTACAGGGTGTCCCCTGCCTCTCGCCCTATATCAGCTGGGATAGGCTCCAGGCACCCCGTGACCCTGAACAGGATAAGTGGATGGATGGATGGATGGATGGATGGATGGATGGATGGATGGATGGATGGATGGATGGATGGATGGATGGATGGATGGATGGATGGATGGATAATGTTTTTCTTTTGTTGGGAGGTTTATATTTAAATGTAACATGGTGCAGCAACATGGTTAGCTAACTTGATAGCTGCAAGAACATGCAGGTACATAGCAACTTATAACAAAGAGTGCGTCCATATATTTTCTCCTCTCTTATATATTTGCATTGGCAACTTGCCTGCACTACACAATTTGAGATCAAAGTCTCGAGGTTATAGAGACCGGTTTGAGCTGTACCCCTCTGCCTCCAATCAATCCCCTGACACAGGCACACACACAAGTCTGTGGCAATTTAATGCTTGCTGCCCAGGCCCTATGATCCTGCGGGAGTGCCTGTGCCCCTGTAAGTGAGGCTGAACGCTTTATCCCATGGCATTAGTCGTCCATGTTTGAGTTAATACCCTAGAGTAGAGCTTCTATCCAGAGGCATTAGTGTCTGACACTACAGCTCAGCATGGGGGAGGCTCCCACTTCCTCCACTTGTACCAACACTCCCTCAACCCTTCTTCATTGTCTCACTTTCATCTTTGCACTTCAGATTGTCATCAGGGGAAGGCAAACCGAGCTCACACGGGTACTTCCTGATAGATGAAAGGTACACGATGAAGGTACCCGTATCCAGATGTGCTGCTGCTTACCTTTAAGTTTAGGAAGCAAATCTGCCATTTATGTTGGCAGATTTTCTAATCAGAGATGTAACATGCAGGGGAAAGTTGTACATACTGTATGTATCTTGTTAAAAATAACCTGTCTTCAAGAAATACTCTGACAAGCTTTGGAGATTTCTTCTTCTTTGACGCGAAATGTCACGCTAACAAACAAAATCCAAATTTTTTGAAAGGAGATGGGCCATGAAGTTTTTAACAGTATTTAACAACATGCCACTAATGTTGGTGTGTCAGTGATTTAAGATCATAAAGCATTAGGATTTTCATAATCTCCAGTATTTCATGCAAATACAGCAGATGTCTGTTTAACTACTTTCGCTGATGCCGTTTTACACACAGCACACTTACCCATGAGCACACACACACATGCAAGCTTTGAAGTCACTACCACACGTACACACAGATTTGAATGCTATGCTCAAAGATTAAAAGTGTTTGTGTCATTATGGTAATGAAAGACAAACAATGTCTCCTGTCATTTAAAGCAATTAGAGTAGAAAATCCCTCTACTTTAATCAATTAATTTTGTGTTTCTGCAGTGCATTCCTGGACTAATTAATTATTTTATCTTTTTTTCCATTCTAGCCTTCTAGATTAAGAGCTTTTATTTCTATACACAATTTCAACTAAGGAGGGTTTTTATTTATTTACTTAGTTATTTGTTTATTTATTTTTATTGGACCCAACAAAATGTGTTAACACAAATATAGCTGTGGAATAAAAAAAATGCATTTGTGAATAATATTCATGACACTAGAAATCTATGGAGGATTGTACTTTTCCGTCTCTGTCGCCTACATCACTAACAGAACTTGCAGAGTTTTCAAAATCTTTCTCGTGATTCTGGTGAAAAAAGTGTCAAAGTTATTGCAGTTTGGGATTTCACCTAATGGGCGGTGACCTTCGCATACAGGGAGAAAAATGTGATTACAGCTGAGCTGAGTAAAGTAATGAACATCATTTTTTCTTACAATTATTCCTTTACTATTTATATAAACTGAGCACAAAATCTAAAGTAATTTGTGTTTGGCCAATTATCTCTTTCTTGTAACGATGCTTCTTGGCAATAAATCGAATACTGTTGGAAAGAACGCTAATTTCCCCTTAAATGGTGCCACATTTGTAAGGAAAGTGCATTTGTAGGTTAAGCAGCAGAGATGAGTATGTGCGTCGCGCCCATGAAAAACTTGTCAAATCTTCTATTGCATTGCCAAACAGCTTATTCTGCTTTTACCAGATAATGTCCATCTTAGAACTGCCTTTGGTATGCAGTTCTGATACATTCTGAGGACACGGCCAAAGCCAGCCCACTGGCATTTTACTATGCTCAAGCATTCTGAGCCATAAAAGAAAACAGGCTTAACATTGCTGTTGTGCAGTCTGACCTTTGTTCTCGGAGTGTATTGCTTTGATTTCCAGATGGGCTGGAATCTTGCAAATGCCTTTACAAGCCTTGCTCTGATGTCCTTTTGTGCTGCCCTGTCTTTGTTACCATTGCTGCTACGGAAGCTAAAGTCACTGACAAGGTCAAAATGGATCACTGTGATGGGTGCATTTGGACTGGCGTTTATGCACATCACATTGGTTTTTGCGGGTGCTGATGTTTAGACACATGTGCATGTTGAAGGTGTTCAGCCTGTCAGTTTTCTCCTGTAGTTTGTTGTGATTTTGAAAAGAGAACAGTGAGGTCACTGGCAAAGTCCAGGTCATTAAGAAAAGAAAAGCGAGTTTGCTGAATGCCTCTGGGTTTTTCATGTGTTGCCTTACAAACGATCCAGTCAGCGGCAACCAGAACGAAGACTGGAGAAATGATGCATACCTGCCATGCACCGTGACAAACCATTCTGACAGGTTTCTATCAACTATTACTGTACACTGCACTCTTTCCACAGGGTCACGATACAAACTGTCAAAGGTTTTCTTGAAGTCGGTGAAGCTGATGAAGCTGAGAGGCGTTCCTGTCAATGAAACTGTTCAGAGTTGCAGCATGTTCTGAAAAGCCTGTTTTTTAATGGTTTCCATTCGTGAGGCTGCTAATCTTTTTGAGACTATCAGCACCACACGCTGCAGGTTCTGCTTCTCATGCCCAGAGAACACGGTGACAGATGCATCCCTGTCCAGTGTCCAGCCATTAATTTCTCATCTTACTGATGGCCTACACTGTTCTTGATGTCTTCTTGTTGAAGTAGTCATGCTTCCAGTTGTTTATCTGAAGTCTACTATACTGTCTGCAACAGCACATGAGGCATATCAATGCCCTATTTCTTAAAAGATCTGTGACTAGCCAAAATTTCCCATAATAGACTAGATTCTCTAAAGCCTGGAAACAGAGTGCAGAAAAGATACAGATGTCTAGTTCACTATCAGACCGCATACTATTTTTTAATGTTTTTGTTTGTTTATTGGTTTGTTTTATTAGTTTTTTTATGAAAGTTTGCCAAGTGATGTCAAAAATATCAGCATATCCCAGCTTTAAGACTTAAAAAGTTCTAAAAATATTCTCAGACAAGTAGGCTAAAGTTTCAGAGGAACGATTCACACATGAAGCAGAAATGTAACCCTTCAGGCCTCATTTATAGCTGCCTTTTTCAAAAAATGATTAAAAGTCTGTATGAGACTCCAGTATAATTTGTTCGATGCCTTTGTTGTGCAAGGACAGAAGTTTTAATTGCAATCAGGAGTAGCTAAAAATACAAACCCAAAAGTAGCAATTCACTCACAAATCTTAGGTTAGCAGCTGACTTACTGCTCTGAAAAGATGGGAATAAACAACACTTCTGACATTTGCACTGAGTAGGGCAAAATGCAAAAGATCAAGAAAGGAACAGCTTGTCGTGCATTGCCGCTTGCTGTATAATAACAAGGATAAAATTTCATCTCCTGTCAATTTTTTTAATTAATAAGAAAAAAAATGATTCGTTTTAGGCTTACAACTTTGCACCTGCAGGAAGCACAGACGCAAAGCAAACAGTGTATGTGTTTCACTGTTTGCTTTGTGATAGGTTTTAGGAGGAGCCATTAGCAGACTGCCGGTTGCATACTGTCATCTCGATAATCAAGTGGCATATTAATTAATGCTAATGCAAAAGATGTTTCAACTATTGGATGGTGGGGGATTATAAGGACCTTCTGAAGTGGATATGAGATGGCTGGTAAAGTGGCCTATAATGAGTGACACTTAGTCAACCACACACGCACCCTTTCAATTAGAGAAGACAATATATATATATATATATATATATATATATATATATTGTATGGGTTGTATTATATATAATATAAATACATTTACTGATAACTCTCGATAAGAATAGATGATTTGAAGTTTGAATTTTGTATTGGA
>VOQJ01019072.1:24154-35539 GCA_015052665.1 Apistogramma diplotaenia
TTTAAATTCCCCACGTTAATAACTTATATGTTCAAAGTGTGTTAATATCGAGTGTGGGTGTTCACAGACAAGAAAAGCCCGGGGGGGCTTATCGTGTGGCTCTCCTGATTAAAAAATACACTTCATCTTGCTTATGCAATAGCTGTTAACTTGGCAAGGCAACATGGAGCAACTCAAACAACTCCCAGTCATCAGACAATTATGCACATTTTCATTCAGTTAAAATGTGTCGGTGGGTGCATTAAAAATAAGGAGGAGGTTTCAAAGAATTCAAAAACCTTTCATCTTGAAACACAGGACCAATTTAATTATCCTTCTCAAATGCAGTATGGCCTGTAAATTTATTCAGAAGTCTTTAAAAGGGTGGTCTTACTGGATCATTTACATTTTGCTTCCACGGGGTCCAGCTAATAAAACATCAGGGGGAAAAAAAGGTAGCAGACAAAGAAAAGAGGTGAACTCTGCTGAGCTGCTTTGCACTAACAAACAAAAAAATTCATAAATAAGGAAACTTTATAGTTACCATCTTACACTCCTGGGTTAATTGAACAAATGTTGGTTGTTTAGCAGCTAATATGGCGCTTTAGGTTGGTAAAATATGGCTGGTTTTATGGATTTCACCATGAGGAGAGAAATGCAAACAGATTATTTTAATGATTGAGAAGCACAGGAAGTCATTGCGTTGCAGGTCAGCATGTGAATCATGCAGTGTCCACGTTAGTTTAGCTTTCATGCAGCTTAATTGTGTGGGACAGCATTCATTACTGGATCAAGCCCTTGAAATGCAATGCATTTAAACAAGAACACAGCTATTCCACAAGAAACATTGTCTACCTTCCACTTTTTCCACAGGTTCAGAGGTCAGATTATGTTCCATTGTCCTGTCACACCTATTCGTGAGCATCTCAACTTGAAACAAGTTCCAGGTTACTTCATGCTACTTCAAAGTAACCACTTGAGTGCTCTGAGCTTATAACTCCGGGCTGCCATCACTCCAAAAGCAGCAGAGTTAATAAGAACTGCAACGTAAAACAGAAGCTGAAACCCTCAGAAATTCGAGACTCTAGGGAAAGCACTCCAGGGCAGCCTGCTTCTCACTGCAGTGCAACTCTAAGGAGCTCCGAGTTCAGACGGTTCTGAAAATGCACAGATGACCTGCTGTGAATGAAAAGGCTTTAGCTACCTCAGGAACTCAAATGAAGTAGTTCCACGTGCAAAAACACGGAAATGTTGGATTCATACTACAATCATCGCCCAAATGTCCTCTAAACTGTGTGCAGTGAAAGGCAAAGTAAAACAAGTGCCAGAGAGGAGGCACATACCAAAGGCAGTTTTATTATACTGTATAGAAAATTAAGCTAGGAACAGAAAATATGCATGCACATTTTGTTCTTATGACTACTTTTGAACTGAGGACTGAGTCACCTGGTTATATGTACAGGTATGCAATAGTGAAAAGAACCGTGAGCAATGTCAAGTATTTCATGTGTTCAAATTATCCTGACTTTTTTTTTTTATATGTATAAAATTAACATTGAAACTCGAAACAATAAACTGCAGCAGTTAAACTGTGAGTTTTGAAATGTAATGAGTCATAGTGAAACACTGAAAAAGGTCATTTATCTGAGTTAGATTCATTTACAAAGCAACTGCAATATAAATCAATTATTGACAGCTCAGTCCTGAAAGGTTAACTCGGGAAAAACAGATTAAACATTCCGACGCTATGAAAGAAATATTTCACGTCAAGATAAATTTCAATTTTGCATAAGATGTAGATGTGTATTCCACTTACAGAATGAGATCGTGCAGGAAATGTGCTGCCTGTAACAATCGCTAAATTCGTACTTTGTGTTCAACTTGCTTTTCTTATAAATGCCCCAAAAAGTCACTTGTGTGCAGATGTTCTTTGCCATTTCATGCTGGGCGCTGCCAGTTTGTCTGACTTTATTTGTGTCTTGGAAACAGCTGTCTGCAGTGTCATATGAGGGGCCAGGAAGCAGTGATACGCTGAATACAAACCAGCGAAGAAAAAGAATGAGCTAAAAGCAGCTTAGACTCTTAAAAGAGCTGCACAGCTGAATGCTAACTCTAAATGGGTTTAGCATGATGAGTTAGGCTTACCACATACACATTCATGAAGGAAAGTTATAGCCAAATTATGCAAAACAAATGAAATAGGAAATAATCTCGACGAACATTATTCCACTCGCCATTTTGACCCATATTTTCATGCTATTTGCTTTGCTTTAGGTTAGAATCACACAGTAGAGCTGCCAAGAGCAATATAATGTACAGCCACCCCTGGGATTTACACAGGAATCTTCACACTAATAATAAACATTGCCCTAATTCCACTCTAAACACATAGGGAGAGAAATGAGGAAGGCATTAGTGACTACACATATCTTGCTCATGCAGTATTTTAGTCAAGCTGACCCCTTATCCGTGCACCCCATGCCACCCAAGCACAGAGGAGGGCCATGCGCATGCAGGCAGAGACTAAGTGCTACCACTGCAACACCGAGAAAGTGAGAAATGAAAAACAGAACGAAAAAGTCAAATCATAACAGTCATTAGTTACCAAAAAAAACACAATGAACTATTTTTCCAAGGATGAGAAGGTGCAGCTTCCATGCGGTCCCCAGAGGTGCTCTAAGCATACACAAGCGCTGCAAACAAACATCAATAAACCTGATCATGAAAAATAATATTGCTACCATGTAGCATTTATAGACTGGGAAAGGCAAGAATAATTTAAAGCAGCCAGTAAAACAAGGTCAGCAATAACAAATGCACCTGAGACAAGCAAACCCGGCACACTTGGAAACCTGCAATGTCGTGTCGAGTGCTCATATTCAATTAGTTGACTCTAATATATAAACCATACCGTGCACACTAGTTGTAGTGCTAGCTCTTTCGACTAGAACGTCCAATCATTTTTTATCTCTGAATTACATATATTTTATTCCGTGAAGCTTTGTAGGTTGTCCACATACAAATCCTGACTGGTTATTCATAAGATGTACCTCAGTAACCTACCAGTGTGTGTCCTTTGTTCTGGGAGAGCAATGTCTAACCTGAATTGGACCTGACAGGGTTATTTCATTTGGGTTCTGTGGGTGGACCAATAAAGAGGGAGCAGGATGAAATTAATAGAGGAGCTTCTTTCCCCCAGATATGTCCAGCTGAATTTTCATTAGCAAAAGAGAAGATGAGAAAAGCTGAGGAGGTATTTTACAATAATGGGGCTGCCTTTTCTTCTACCGCACAATTTATTCTTTTTCACAAAGTTCTTTTGAATTTAAACTGAGTCTTAGTGTTTCATTATACACACATGATTAGGTAACTTTTGTGACTGTGAACCAAGTCTTCCATTCTGTGCAGTGAAATGCACTTTTTCAACTGGAAAAATACAAGTATAACCATACTGTAATTCCAACGCTCATGTGCTGTTCTGGTGTCTTTTTTTTAACCTGTTTGAAATCACATTTAAACGGAACATTATTTCATCTGTGATTTGGATCATTTTTAAAGGGCACTTTGTTGTTTTACAGTCCTCTGAAAACACTTATTGCCACTGATTCTCAGTCAATTTCTTCTCTTTATCCTTTTCTACCTGTTTATCTTCCTTGAGACCATTTCTGATCAGCTTTCAGCAAACAGCTGATGAACCATTTGTAGCATGTCTCAGCATCTCTCAGGTCCTGTATTTAGTTTGTTTTTAAAAACGACCTTCAAATACTGTTCGTTTACTGTAGTTACTTAGGCCTGCCACTTCTTCTTCTCTCCTCCACTCGTCCACCTTCCTCCAATATTTTAAGCACACTGTGTCAAGATATGCCAATTTTTCAGCTTTGTCTTTTTGAATTTGACGCCTACCACTGTGTCTCTGGCATTTTGAAATGAAATTAAACTGTTTATTTGCTAAGTTGTCTGAAATGTATAGAGAAAACACTGATTCAACCCTTGAGTTAGGTGCCTTTTTATGCTGAAATGACTGATAGGTCAGTGTAAGGTGACTTAACAAACAAAAATACATCTTAATAACTGAAAAAAGCTGCAGTTTTATCATTTTTTAATGCTTCAGAAATCCCAGAGAACTCTTGTACAAGACGGCTTAAAAATTACAAGAAAGTCTGGCTCCTTGGAAGTAAAATATCAAGAAATGAGTGGTGGCTCAAAACCTACACAGCACTGAAGGTCTCGACCTCCACTGGAGAGCTTCTCTTGTCATAGTATAAATATGCAGATTTATAAGCTAGAAGGAGAAGAGACGGAAGGAGAGCTTTTAGAATAAAGCAGAAATAACAGAAAGGTTTCACCGTTTATGACCACTAGTTTAACACGTTTAGAGCGGCCGGCACAGGGACACTAAGGACGGTTTGGGATAATAGAAAACATGAACAAATATTGCAGCACGCAGGTCAACTCTTTGTGGAAATAAAAGAGAATGAAAAATGACTGATGTGTTTTTCAGCCCATCTTTTTTAAAAAAAAAAACAAACAGCTATGACTTTGCCAGTTTCTCAAATCTGAACTAATAATTGCAAAATGTGTTCACCTTTCTGAGCAGGCGTATACTGTAGTACAGAAGAGCACCTAAGGCACTCTTATGTCCAAGGTTATTTATTCACTGGTCCTCTCATGGAAAGTTTACATACAGCATACAGTCAATTATAACTTATAAATGCATGAATTAGTAACAATTTGCTGGAGGGCGAATGTTAAAGCTATTGATAATTTTATATATGCTACATTTCCACAAACAAAAATTTAAAAGCAAATGAACCCCAGATCATAATATCGCCTGAAGGCATGGCTGGCTGTCAGATTATGCCCAAGGCAAAAATCATGGGCAAAAAAAGAAGTTTTGTTGGCTTTTATATTATGTGCATGCCATCTAAGCAAAAATGTGCATCATTGTCACTTTAAGAAATTCAACAAATTCAGCAAATTTATTTATCTAAAGTGTCCAGTGAAAGTGCCAAAAAAAAAACAACACTTGAATATTTGAGGCTGGCTCCAAAAATAAGTCAATCCCCAAATCCATCTTAGAATACTTAACTTCTTTAAAGTCTGGTACAAAAATAGCTTTTTTCCAGCCTGATAATTCACCCCTTTATAAGAGCTGTTTAAACTTTATTGAGGCTTTAACTTAATAGCTTTACTGCTTCAGGCAGCAGGTGGAGACCAACACCAGTAGCTGTTGCAGGACGGGAAACCTGCGCATGAAGTCTCCAGTTATAGAGAATGAAATTCTTGTATTTTCTTTGCAAGTTATTCAGCGTTAATTAGCATTACAATAATGTGCCGGCAGTGCAGTAGAAGCATCATAAAGTGCAGTTTGGAAAGCTGAAGTCAATTTTCCACAATACATGTGTGCATGTTTAAAAACACTTGCAGAGACACAAAGGGCTTCTGAAATGTTAGAAGGATTTTAATTTTGAATGCCTACAGAAGGATCGAGTTTGTATTAACACATTAATGCATTAAACTGAGAAGCGTGGGAGCAGATCAGAAGTATTAAATCATGCCCAGTGATACTCATCAAACTGAGATGTATTTTTACATTCTGTATTTGAGGTAAATAAAGGCCCTTTAATGAAATATGGCAGCCCAGTCACTGGAATGAATGAGAAAACAGCATTATTGCATTAGCATTGTTAAACAGTGATTATTTTTATTATAGTCACTTTGAAAAAAGTCTCAAACTCATAGCAGTCATTACTTTATGTCCAACATTGAAGATGTAGTAGAGAGCTTGTAATGTGCACCATCGTGGCACCATAGCAATGTCACCAGTGCAAAGAATACAACAGATTCAGTGAAATCTGTAAATCACAGCATAAGTAACAATTTGCTACAGAAAAAAAAAGGACAGAAAAAAATATATATATATAAACTCTGTGAACCCTGTCATGACTGTTCTCAGGCCTGACTGTGGTCTGCTGGGATGTGGGGGCCTCATCCATGGCCTAGAAAACAGTCACTTGGTCAGCCAGATGGCCTCCACATCCATGTGGATATAAACTCTTCAGTCAGGCTGAGGGAAGGAGAGGATCAGGATCAGTACCCAGTGATGAATTGTGGATGGGCCTGAAACCATGACTGCACCAGTTTTTGCAAAGCAGAACCTGACATCATCATACACGATCACTTTGATGGTAGCGCTGATATTCCTGCGCCCTTATCCTGCTCGACCACCTGCCTGCTCCATGTGACAGTGTTGCTATGTTGCTGTGGATTCCACCCATTTAAACTTGTATCATATATGGAAATGAATCATCAGTAAATAACTGTTATCAGTGGATCTTGTTATACAGATTTTTTTTTAGGATTTGAACATGGAATATTAATCCTGAGTGTCCATCCTTTTGAGCAGTTGGTTCAATTGATAGTTGGATCACTGTGGTAAAATGAGCAGTTACCTCAAATGCATTTTGAAAGAGTAATACTTTCATGTTGTGTCCTTGATTTTAATTCAATCAACAAATTGTGTTTGCAAAAACAGTGTCTGCTGTGAAAAGTCTGTATTTTTTTCTAGATATCATTGAAAATGACATCTAGCTCCTGAAACTAGAGCCAAAAAAATTGTGAGAAGCTCTAATGTTACATTTTTACCATCTACACTTGCTACTTTACATGAGCCTGATGCCAAGTGAGACTTTTTTGCTGCTTTCCTTGATTACATGGTCATGCTTTTGCCTTTCAATTTGTTACTCAAAAGCAGATAGCACAACTGACAACTTTTTGCATGAGTTCATGTGGTGAATCAATCAGCACACTTTAAATATCTGTATGACTGTGACAATGTTGTTTGTTTTTATTGGCTCTCTTACTGTAGACTATATATGCTTTGCTGATGATTAGATCTTCTTGGTTATGGTGCATCCAGATGGATTACAGATATGTCATTGAGGAGGAGGTGGGTGTGAGTTCTTTACTTTATTACTGAAAGAAAATTAAAACAAAAGGTGAAGGTGAAGTTAAGCACAAGGTTGTCTTTGGACTGTGGGAGGGAAACAGAGTACCTGGAGAAAACCTACGCAAACTCCACACAGAAAGGCCCAAGCCAAGATGGATTTGAACCAGGACATTCTTGCAACAGTGAGGCAAACATGCTAACCACAAGCCTCAACACCATAATCCAAACTTGCAATTCCACTTTCTCCTCCAGTTAAGACAGTTGAGCGGAATGTTGAATTCTCGGCCGGAAGTAGGGGGCGTGGCCGGAAGTAGGGGCGTGGCCGGAAGCAGCCCGCGAGTTTGACATGCCTGCATAATCTAACCTAATCACAGCCTCCTTACCTGAAGCCCTGTGCTGTGGATACAGTAATTGCCATGCAACTAAGCTTTCTATGTAGTATATACACAAGGCACTTATGTATGTACATAAATGCCTAGTTTTTTAATTAGAATCATTGTTAGGTAGCAATTATGTGTAATTCAAGTAATGTATGAAGCAAAACAATACTTCCCAGGAGTCACAATTGACGAATTAGCACTCTCGATAGCTCAAACACACTGTACAGTAATTATAATGACCTTTAGCCAGTGTTTGTACCTCTTTTTATTCATCCAAGTGCATTGCCCTTTCATACAGCGTGTACTTGTATTTCTGAGCTATACAGCTAGCGATGTATAATTTGCAGTGTGTTTGGCAATATAGCTTTGTATCTCAATGTGCTTAATATTTAGAGGATACTTAAAAGTAATTTGTGTTCATGTGAGGAAAGATATGTTTACACTTGCAAAAGGAGGAGAAAGATAATATTCTTGGCTGGCCATAATTAATGTCTCAAAAGCTACATCAAATATGTCGAGAATAAGTGATTTCCTCTTTGCTGCTAAATTAAACAAAGAAATTAACAACTCAGTCAATTTAAAGCGATGCCACTGTGAGTCGTGCGAGGTGGCTTCCAGCATTATGAGTGACTGGTGAAATATGCAGCAGCTAAAGAAAGGTCTCTGATCAAATATCTGACCTGCTGTATAAGAGAGAGAAGTCAAAGTTAATACGTGTGTCAGAGTTGGTATAAAAAATTACTTAATGAATCCCTAACAGGTTTTCCCCTGCTTTCTAATGCTTTACCAGAGAGGACTGAATTAGTTGTCACTGACATTTGGTTTCAGATGAAAAGGGACAGTATTGACCAGGACATTCTCTTTGCACAAAGCGTGCAGTCTGGATTCTGCTGCTGTACACATTTTCCATTTCATCTCCTCTCTGAGAGCAGACCATGTCATCACTTATTTAGCTTGTTTCTGGTTCAGCATCTGTCCATCTCCCCCTGTCTCTTTATTTTTCTCCCTGGGTGTGCTTGCAAGTTTGAGTGTGTGCATTGGAGTGGCTGTTATTCACTAAAAGTTGTCTTTCATTTAGTGTTCTTTTTATTTATTTTATAGCTGTCTTGTTCCAGAAATTCTTTGTTGTTCAGATGCTCGTGTCTCCCTAGTGAGACGTCTCCTTTTTGACTGCAAACCTAAAATGAAATTTCATCTCCTAACTTGAAGATCGGATTGAACTTCTGTCAAAAAAAATACACTCTTGAGCTTTCACCTAGACCTTGATCGGGTCCCATTATACGCTTTGGTAGCTTTTAAACTAGCAACAAAGGCAACCTGCAGCAAACAAAGTGGGAGATTTTTTTGCAGAGATTTTTTAAATGCTTTTAATTAACACAAGCAAAGGATTTTACTGGATCCTTAACTGTCACAATCAGATGTTTAGTGCCTATAGCAGCAAAAAAACTAATCGTGAATCTAGGTCAGTGACATCAACTATGTAAGAAGGAAAGTTGTTGCTGGTTTCGGAAGCTGTTTGTTGGCTCAGTGTCAATGAAAGGAATCAAGAGGTGTCTCATGGATTTGATGCTAATGCCAAAGGTGGAGGTGAACAATTAAAGTAAATATTTTACCTCTTGCGGAATAGAAATTCTCTCCAATTATGAAGTCTTGGCATTTTATCCACTTGGCCTTACATTACTGATTAGGAAACAGGTCAAATTTTCCCCTTTGGCTCAAAAATCTTTAATTTTATGGTTGAAGGGAGGCTTACTTGTTTCAATTATTATTATTTTTCTGCATTTTTAAAACCCAGCTACTCTGACAAATACCACAGATGAGCTTTAAACACAGTCAGTGTGGCCATGAACTTTTCTAAATATCACCTGACCGAGTGCAATATGAGAATGCAAATGTCCAACACAGCTGGATAGGAAATTAGCCTGCCTTGAACCTGCAATCTCCTTTGCACAAAGTGTTATATCAGATTGTGCCGATGTGCAAATAGTCTGTTGCATTCACTGCTAGCGAATGTGCTTAATGTGTGCTGCCTCCTGCATTTTCTGTGTAGGCAGCTCCTTTGCCTAAAGCCCCAAGGACTGCTCCCCTGTAGTGCAAACATATCAGAAGTGGACTCTTTTTCTGCTGCATGAGAAACATGGAAACAGACAACTGTAAAATGTTCACGTGTGAAGTGGCTACAGATTTGTTTTCAAAGCCTTCCATCTACATATTAGTCTAAATAGTCAATTATTCCTTTTAAATGACTTAAATTATGTAATTAAACTCTGACCATAATTCAAGTTGTCAAATGAAACATGGTCATATTTCATTTATCTACAGTAGCAGAAACTTCAAAAGAGTATCCAATAATTTATGCAAAATCACATTATGGTAAGTTTTTTACAGCGTTATTCTGCCATGTCTTTGTTATTCCTTAGAATATTAATCCTTAAACACTTTTTTGGTCATATTTGACACAATTTGATGTTTAACAGCAGGTCAAATACCTTAAATGTCATTCTTTTAGCCTGAAATCTGATGACTTTTCCAAAAGTGATTCAAAAAACACAAAACTCTAATTATTAAATATTTGTAAATGTTTGTACATTGAGGTTGTTCCTCATCAATTTCTATCCATCTCCATCTCGTTTGAGGCAGTGGTTCTCATCCAGAAAAGGGCAGAGTGGCCACTACTGGAGTTACTTAAGTTTTTCAGGCTCTTGTTCACAAGTGAGGGGAGAGTGGAGTCAGAGACCGACACACAGACCCGTGCAGTGATGTGGGTGCTGTGTTACAGTGAGAGCTGAGCATAAAGGCACGGTTCTACTGTACCCTCGCTCATGGCCTTATACTTTGGAAGATTGTGATTGTAGATACATGGCACAGTGAACGTCATCCTAAAAAGTGTCATTAGTAATTGTGTGAGGAGCTCAGTGATACAGGAGAAACTCAGCATTAAAAACAACCAATTGAGGTTCAGATCTACTAAGTGAGGTGTTTTGACCATGTCCTAATGCTGGGGAGACCCTGGGTAAGACCGAGGATGTGCGAGACAGATTATGTCTCTCAACTAGGTTGCGGACACCTTTGAATCCACCTTAGAAGAGATGGAAGAGGGTGGAAGAGGAGAGGGATGTTTAGACATCCCTATTTAGACATCACAATTTAAGGACATTAATCATGAGTGTACCTGATAGTATATTAAGTAGGCTTTTATTAGATTAAGTGTCAAATAGTATATTTATGCTCTTCAATCACTAACATTAATTATCACAAGCAATTCATATGATGTTGTTGATGTTTAAGGTGAAGGCAGTCCCATCCTTGAAGGTAGTTCCATTCGACTTGTTTTGGTTGAATGCCAAGTATCTGATGACATTAAAGTTTCATCATCCCACCAAATAAGTGTGATGACAATACTATATTGGATGTAAGCAATGGTTTAAAACCTGCTAATAGCCAACATGAATTTAAGATTTAAACATCCTCTGTTGCTGTATTAACCAAAGATGGGATATGAGTGATAATAAACTTTAACTCAAGGGAGGAACCTTGCCATTATGTTTCAGAACACCTTATCTAGGCAGTGCATATATTTGTCTATATTTTCACTGTCTCAGGGGCTAAAAGAAATCCTCTGACCTGCGTTCTCTGTTTGTCTTATTATGTCAGGGTCATAAAAGCAATTTGTCAGATAGAATTGTTTAATTATTCTTAAGTCGTTACTCCAATAAAAAAAAAAGAATTTCCAGAGTTCCGCTATCTGTATGTTGCACAACCAGTGAGGCGTACACACATAAGTATGTACACACAAAGGCAGCCACAGTCACACAGAAAATAAGCCTTGGGACATGGCTCCCGGAGGAAGGGGTTTCTCTCCTCTCATCGAGCTCAAGCTTTTCTTCAACCTGTCTCCTGTCACAACACTTATTTACCAGGGGAGAAATTGCACCTGAAAGATCTTCCAAACCGAAACCATAGAACAGCTTGCGGGTGGCCAGGGATAATATAAAAGGGAAGAAAAAAATGAAACAGATACAGACAGAGAGGCAGAGGATGGGAGAACAGGAGCTGAAATGGCACAGTGAGACAAAA
>VOQJ01019073.1:9283-27649 GCA_015052665.1 Apistogramma diplotaenia
CGTCTCTTTTTTTTTTTTTGTGGTGTTGTTGTTTTGTCCCCACCCCCAGGGGGGGGTTTGGGGGGGGGGGGGGGGGGGCTTCGTTTGACAGGGGAACAGAAACTAGAAAGGAATCCACTTTTGTCAGGCACAAAAAAGAACAAAGTCGAAAACAGAAGCGGAAATGCTAACACTTGTGAATCGACTCTTATCCGCTGAGCGTGTTTCAGAGCCGGGAGCTTTTCCTTGGAGCAGCAGCCAAGAGAATCATTCAGGCCCATTATCCGATCAATACCTTGGCTGCCTCTGGAGGTTCGGGGAAAGGATCAAAAGGCTTTAGGAAGGCACTACAATGTAGCGTGCAAAAAAAAAAAAAATACTCTGGCAAACACTAATAGTGCTAACTCCGTCTTTTAACGATCACTGAACATCAAGCAGCCACACTGGTGCTTTTGAACGATGGTGTGTGTGTGTGAGGGGATGGTCAATTTATAATGATGTAGTACTCAAATAAATCAAGGGCATTTTTAGTAGATAAAACTTAATTTTCTGGTTTTAGAAAGCAAGTCATGTTGCAAGCTGACATTAAACATGCTTATTAGCTTCTGGCGTGATTATGAGCTTAAACTTAAGCTTGGGTGTTAATCCTTCAGCATGTCTTTGCCTGTCTCATCTTGATTAGAGCATGTTCTTGCAAAAGGTTAATTGTATTTCTGTACTGAGTCAGTTAGAGAAAAACAAAGTTAGCCCACACTTCACGTGGCTGTTGATCTTTGCCAGCAGGTAGGTTCATGTAAAAAGTAAAGTCCCGTTCGATAACTCCTCTGCTGCTGCTCTTTAACATTCAAAATCACCAACCTTAATGACAATGTGCCCTTTCCTGGTCCCGCTGCGGTCCAGCTCCCGGTGCTCCTTCACCATCACAATCTCCCCCTCCTCTTCCACCTTGTGCGTATTCCTCTCCACGTGGTTGAGGATGCGCCAGTAGTCCTCCTGGGCGATGCAGACAAACTGGTCGAGGATAACATGGGGACAGCGGGTGAACTTGTAGTAAAGCAAAACGCTGCTCTGCACCACATTCGGGTACTCAAACAACAGCATAGACGAAGCATTACGAAGGGCAGGGAGAGGCATGGGAGGGGTGGACGAATGAAGGAAGGAATGTCCAACACTGTTCTCTTACAAAACGAAACCTCGCACAACGTGGCTAAATTTAAGTCTCAGCTGGCCATTTCGTAGAAGCATCCTTTGCTGCAGTTGCGCACCAGAGCTCAACTAACCTCCCATAATACCACAGCGACGAGAAAGCGGCGTGACACAAGTCTGACACTCTGAAGCATCGTCTCTTGCTATGCTTTCCGTGTCTAAATTGTCAATTTCTGCATTTTGTCTAACCAAGCCCACCTCTGCAACTTCCTTTGCATCTAAAGACAGGAAATGATGTGTGCAGCAGAGGAACTGGGCAGTGTGGACAAAGGCAGTCTTACTGCGAGTACGAGCTGGACTTTTTGTGCCTTTCAGGTCCCCGCTCTATATTAAGACTGTGTTTCTCTGAGAAACCCACAAGGCTGTTAGAAACACACACGGGCGTCAGTAAACGTGATGCAACCGAAATGCTGTATTTTAAAGCTTTCTTTTTGTTTGCTTTGTTGAAAGTTGGATTATTTAAATAGTCTGAATTAATTTTTTCTTAAACGATTCGGGAAGAAGGGAAAATGCTTAGTATTTTGCTGTGATTTCAAGCCACTGCGCTGCACTTGAAAGAAGAAATGAAAGCAGGACTTCACTTTGGGATTCTTGAACTGTGACACACATTTTCCTAAAATGAAAGACATAAGCCTCTCACAGCGGTTCTCTTACTGCAAATATAATGAATAAAAGTTACAGTGAAAAAGTGTAATTGTAAAAGGATTAGGGGGCGTGATTGGTAGCAATGTAAAACCAAACAGCTTAAAAAAAAAAGTGAAAAAAAGTTTATTTTTGTTTGTTTACCTGGCAGTCGTCCCCTTTGGTACGAACTTCTCCATTCATGTACTGCTTATCCAGTGAGGGTGAGATGCCGAAACTGTTGCCCATACAGAGAGTCTCCGCTCTTCCATCTGCATGGCTGATTTCGACTGCTCCGTTCAGGATGACGTACCAAAGGTCCAGCTGCAGATATAGAAGAGATCAAAATATGCAACGATTTTATTTGTAACAGCAACTAAAATAATCAATGTACTTCTGTTAAAACCGATGTCAAATACGCAGCGGCTCGACTGCAGATGATCCAACTGGCAGATCAGCACCATCACCTGCCACAGGTTTACCTTGAATCATTAGATCTATAGACCTTTACAGCTGCACTAGAACGCCCATTAAAATGGCAATATATTACTAAATGACGTGTAGTAAAAATGTGAGCATAATGTGCTTTGTGTGAGGTGTGAGTAGAGTGGTGAAGAGGTATTGTATCTCTAGTGGTGGCTTTTGAAAAGGAAATGCTGGCAGGCATAATACAACAAGCCATTCATCCTGAGTGTGAGCGGATGGAGGGCGGCTGAATGAGCCCCGGGCTCCCTCTGCAGCAATAACTGATATTTCCTTCTCGTTGCCTTTTCATTCTCTTGCCGTTTCTCACCTAGCAAATCTCCAATTCTACCCTCTGCACTTCACACGCTCGCTGCCCCGTCGCCTTTTATTTCCACCAGTCAACCTGTCAATCTCCTTATTCCTCAGCCACTAGAAAATGCTAATAAGGTGGAGTGCAGTGATCCAGCATAGATGCACAGTGGCACTTTTCTCCATAAATTTTACACAAATATAATGCTTATTGTGGCATATATTCTCTGAATGTATTGTTATTAATGTCGATTTTTATTATTTCCTATTAAAAGCAAACAATAGAGTGGGCTGGAGCAGCATTCTGGCACCTTTAGTTAATGAGTAATTAAATCTAATTTATTGCATAATACTTGAATGAGTTCATTTTCAGTGTGCTCTAGTCTGTTTTTGCATCCAGTGACAGTCCCGCTTGCACCTTCAGCATCCCTGCGATACGGTCATGATGCGAACAAAGCTGCAAAAATAAAGTTGTGGTACTTAAGCATCTCGCTTGCCCTACAGAAGAGTCAGCACAGAGGAAGTTTTTTTGAATGCAAAGGTAATTTCAAATGCAACTTTTCAAACACCTCAGATTATAAGAACAAATATTTCTTCCTTGCATTTAACTCTCCCTCGACTCCGTCACCGTCCATTTTCTCCTCCTTTTCCGGCATCTGAAGCACTTTACCTCTCTTTTCTACATCTGTAAGACCACTTTAGAGTCTTTCTTTTCCTTTCCCTCTTCACACTCACTTAGCAAAGTCATGTTCGCTTCAGAGAGAGGCGAAGTGCTTCTCTTTGACCTTCAAAACCGAACCCACAGAGAGACGGTGAAGTGGAGGGAAAAAAGCCCCCTGAACCGACTCGGCACAGACAGCACGGAGTTACTTACACATACAGGATGCGCGTCGCCTACTCGTGCACTCTTTCCACTAACGTGTGTGTGTTTATTGTTTTGTCCTGCTGACATCTCTTCCAATCCTCCCGAGCTTGGCGGCGGGCAGTTCATAGCCATTTATCACCCTGTCAGTTCTAATGCTGCTGCATGTAACCAAACAGCCATGACAGGGCCTCCGTTTCTCAGGCATGTAACTTAATTAATTAGCCGTGTAGCAGCTCGAGTGATTGACGGCGGTTATATGCTGCAGTGACTCTGCACACACCAGTTTTGCCTTGTGAATTCGGATGCGTGTGCGCCTCTGCACAAGAAAGCGCGCACTGCTTTGTAGTTGTTCTTTTCGCCTGTGTGCACGCAGGGCTGCGTGCGTTTCCATTATAGGTACCTTTGCACGTTTGTGTGTGCACTCGCGTATGTTTTTAAAAGCTCGTATCACCTTTCCGTGTGATAATAAAAGACAAAGTTAAGATGTTTTTAACTGTAATTAAATTAATCGCCCAATT
The DNA here is from genome assembly GCA_015052665.1 of Apistogramma diplotaenia. Lineage (NCBI taxonomy): Eukaryota > Metazoa > Chordata > Actinopteri > Cichliformes > Cichlidae > Apistogramma > Apistogramma diplotaenia. Next base: position 13,247 of record VOQJ01019073.1, read on the forward strand.
AGGGTTCAGCAAGCCAGCAAACAAATCTCGTGTCAGACGGAGTAAAAATAAACACTCGCTTAACTGTTAAAGGGATACGGCGTGTTATTGAAGCAAAACATATTCTGTGTGCCATAATTACACTGGAAGCAATTAATCTAAGTCAGTAAAGTGGCAAAAGAGGATGGTTAAAAAAACCAAAAAACTGAGGCCACTTCACACTACTTAAAGCCCTAAATTTGAAGATTAAACAAAACTGTTCCTCTGTGTCCAGTTTTGGTCTGTTCATACCTCCTGTTTGTCGTGCAGTATGATCGTGCCAGCCTGCTCCACCACTTCGAACACCATGACGCTACACAAGTCCCTGCGCACGGACATGGTCATGTTTGCAAAGGCGGGCAGCTGGTGCATGAACTCCAGCAGTTGCTCTGTTTGGCACGAAAAGAAAGAAGCAGAGAGAAGAATTCAAATGAAAACGAAGGAGAAACAGACACACAATCACGTGGACCTTGAAAAGAGCGTGCACCGACTATAATTTGTGTATCTAAAGCGATGCATCTCAGGTGTTCGGGGTGAAACGCTCATTGATCCTCCTCCCCACAGACAAAGTGCAGCATTTCCAAAAAGACTTATGGATTTTTAAATGGTCCCTTCAGCAAGCAAATGTAAGCCACACACTTCACCGGAGCTACTGTCTGTTCCAATACAAACACAAAACATTTTAGGATTTTTGCATTGGTGCTCTAAGCAATGCCAGAAGAGCACACAGGGAGCTCAGCCGCCACGGAGGACAGCGACACATTTTGCAGTTTTATCCTGATTAAAAAGAAAATTTAAGTCTCACCTTTCCCATATTCCACCTCCCTGCAAAGATTCATAAACTAGGGCTTGACAGTTTTAGCATGCCCCTGCTGACAAACAAAGAAACAGCAAAGAAAACGTGCCTCCGCTGCAACTCTTAAGGTTGGTTCTATCCCTCAAGCATGAGTGGATCGGTGAACTACTGTGCAAACATTTACAACTTTTTTTCCCTTTCCTACTCATCTTCCCTCTGCCTCCCCGGCACTGTAGCAGAGAACACAGTGACCCAGCTCCCACTTGCAAACTATGCTTCTTGGCTCAGTAGCTCCTTTTTCATTCCTCTAGCCTTTATCACCTCGTTCACGCCCTCTTTGTTTCTTAGTAGTCTGAAGTAGCTCAAAGTGCATTTTTGTGATACATTAAAATAAAAACTAACGCTTCATTTGGGTTCATTCTGTTATCCCCTCAGCTGCTCTCTGTGTTTGTAATGGTGAAGGCCACGAGAGGCAGGCCGGGTTCTCTGCTTCTCTCAGCTATCTGATGAGGCCACATTCTCCTTTAGGACCACACTGGACTCCGCTAATGAGGTCGTCATCTCATTGCCTGCTTGAAAATACATACTGGAGGCGTTTGGGGACTGCTGCAAGCAGTCTTTATGTAAGAGAGATATTTGAGCATCACTCTTACTAAACTCTTGCTAAACTGACAATATCCAAGTATATGTCAATTTATATTAAGTCAATTAGTTTAAATCAGCTCATTCATTGATTTCATTCAGTACACTATAGCTACTGACCAATGTCGTCGTCATTGCGGTCGACTGGATCTTTTTCTAAGCACTCTCGAACCAGGTCTCGGCCGAGGAGCGTGTCCGAAGCTCTCTCCAGGTCCTCATCTTCCTCCTCCTCTTCCTCGCTGTCCACCGGAGCCTCTGGAAGTCCAGACAGGTCGACATCCCCCAAATCACTTTCTGTGGCCTGAAGGGGAAAAAAAAAAGAACAGATTATTGGCTGGTTAGTAACATTTAGAAAGGAAGGAAGACGTCTTTGAAGTACATCTTGTCCCATTAAAATGAGAAATGAATTGGCCGTTTTACATATTAAATATGAAAGGCTCTTTCTTCTGGGTTATGAAAAAGATGGAATTATGAAATTCAATCACTTTTGATGGGGCTGAAATTGCCTCAGTGTTAAATGGCTCGACTCTCACATGAATCTCGACCTTCCGAATCCAAAAATAACGTGACCTAGAAATTACAACTGGGGGTGTTGATATTTACAATGACAAGAATCTTCTCAGGCACTGTATGAAGGACGATAACACAAAGGCTTTAATAATAATAATTCTATTACAAGACAGTTTAGAAAGTGCCTCACCGATCAGTTCTTTGCGAGACGGAGACACAAAAGCCATTTTAAGTAATGTTGATGTGGCTAAGTTCAAAGGTGCAATCTTTATATTTTCTATAGTTTCAGGTTGTAACAACTAACAACTTAAAGGGCAAAAAAAAACATAGCATAATATAGCATAAAGCTTTTCAGTAACAATTTATTCACATGAAATCTGAAAAATAACCTTGGAAAAAGCAGCTGAAGCCACGACCTTGAGCTGAACCCAGACACCAAGTGCTAGACAAAAAAAGGCCAACAGCCAAATATTTAAATCCACCAGTAATAATTCATATTTCACCATATTTCTCCTATTCAAGGCAGACAGATGGTTGGAAGAGTATGGCTCTAAAAGGGCCTAAGGGCTGTTACATCACTTGGGAATTGAACCATCAACCTAAAGGTTAACAGAGGGGCTCTCTGCTGGTAGTTGCAGCGTCACTGGCTGGCTGTTTTTCAGGTGAGTCGAAAAGGCAGAAGGGAGCCTGATGTTAGCGCTCCTTCTGTCTGCTCTCCAAAGTAACTTGTATTGATGTGCTCATTTAGGCAGAGAATTCACTCACACCTCCAGCATTTATCATTTTTACTGAAAAATAAATCCATTAAGAGGGAAGAGAATTGCACTGCAATTATGCTTTACCATTACGAGAACTAAGCTGAGAATGATGGCGCTTTAAACAGCCACGCGCAGCACTGACACCGATCTTTTCCCCCCTCGAGTGTCTACAGAAGCAATGTCACACTCAGCAGCCACTTTATTAGGTACACCTGCTCAGCAGCTTGTTAAATCCAATAACATGGCAGAAAAATCACTGAAATTTTCCCACACGACCATCTCTCGGGTTTACAGAGAATGTTCTTGAGGATGCCAGAGGTCAGAGGAGAACGGCCAAAGTGCTTCAAACTGGGAGAAAGGCAGTAATAACTTAAATAGCCACCCGTTACAACCAAGGTATGCAGAGGAGCAACTCTGAACACACGTCAATCCTCGAGCAGAAGACCACACACAGAACAGGAAACCGAGGATGGTAAAGAATACAGTGTAGACAACATGAAAGCGTGGATCCATCCTGCCTTATATCAATGGGTCAGGCCACTGGGGGCATGTAATGGTGGGGGGAATACTTTCTTTTCTTTTGGGACCCATAGTAGCAGCTGAATACCAGTGAATGCCACAGCCTACCTGAGTATTACTGTAGAACATTTCAATCTCTTACAGTGCACCCACCTTCTGACGGCTGCTTCCACAGTCACCATCAGAGGCTTCTGGGATCTTCTAGCCTATAGATTGTAAGATGGGTTTGCCAACAACCAATACAATCAAGTGCTTAGGCTCTATAGATAGTTGGGACAGGGCCAATGTGTATTCGATGGGCAACGGTATTGAGCTAAAAGTCTATTCAAGGTTCAGGCACATAAATGATGTTGAAAAAGCCATTTAGAGGACTTTTAAATCAGACCTGCTCCTGAAGCCTTTCCTGTTCCCGGTGTAGATGAATTTAACCCGGCTGAATATTAGATGACAAAACAACAAGCCAAGAAAAACACTGCTGAAAAGAAAGTGTAAAACCTAACTCTATTTTTTAATGCATTTGTTTCCCTTAAGTGCACAAATGACAAACATGTAACATCATAAATGACAGACAATGATCTGTCACCAAGTTGTTTAATAATATTGTTTTGCTATAAAAACAGAAATTTAATCTACCATTAAAAAATAACTTTATTTCACTTCTAATTACCAGTTCAAGGATTGCAAAAAAAGGTTCAGGACACACAGGCAAGAGATGAAGAGAGGATTATGAGGAGGTGGAGAAAGTGGTGAAAAGATGAGAAGAAAGAGCAAAGTGAGCCAGTCAGTGTTAAGCCGAGATAAAAGAGGGAGTGGACGGAAGAAAAGACTGCGTGGGAGAAACCCACGAAAGATGCAGCCTGTTGCAGTGACAGCCGGCGATCACAGCTGACTGGAGGGTCAGCACTTTAAGACAGCTGTAAACAAACACAGAGCCGGGTCAGCGACAAGTGATGGGATCAGATCCGTGTGATAAATACCTAATCTGAGGATGAGCAGACTGGGTCTCGGTGTGTTAAACATCTGACCCGCGCTGACCTGACTTACATCAATCTGCGGTCACTCACAGATCGCCCGAGTAGGAAAATGAGGAGGTTAAAATATCCGAATTATGTAAAGTTCCTTAAGTCTGCATGTTTTTTTTTCTCCTACGTTATCGAACCTTTGAAAGTTTTGCTATCCTTTGTTATTACATTGACAGTATGTAGAGGCACCTGAAAAGATGAAGACAAAAAATACAGACGCATCAACATTCCTCACAGAAACAAACAAATTCGTTTTGTGGCCGGCAGCGCCCACAGATCACACCAGCACATCAACGAGCTCATTAGTGTGTGGCAAACACAGAACGCTGGCTCCCATTAAAGCCAACAGTGCTAACAAGCCAGTGTCAAGAAGAACTATGCACATATTCACAAACGTGCAGGATGTATCATGTCGTTTGTGAAGTGGAACAGCAAAAAAGAAAAAAAAAATCAGTGCAGTGTTGTATAAAGAACAGTCAAAGCTGAAAGATGATGCTGAAATGCTGCTGGATTTAGTTCAACTTTGTGTGCAAAGAGGGGAGATTAGCAGGGCTGAGGGATTAAAATGATTAGATGGAAAGCTTATGTATGCTTTCATGGGTTACTGACTTACAGTCATTTAGATACTCTACACTTAAGAGTTTGTTGAATTACCCAGAATGCTGCAGAAATGCCAGACGAATACAAGACAGAAAGAGTTAGTCCTCTTCATCTGAGCAGTTTACTTTGACATGCAGGAATTCACATTTCGTGCATCAAGCTGGGTGATATTCATTAAAAGGAAGTGGCTCCAAAAGTCTACAGGTTTCCAGCGCCTGCAGACAGGTTTTGCATGACTTGCTTTAGATGAGGTTCTTTACTGTTAACAGTGAATATCTGACCAGAGCTCACCAGGTCCAGCACACCACTATGAATTCCAGAACCCACCATGTGCTGTTATTTACCATTTTATTTACCGCTGTTATTTATTTGGTAATGTTTGCATGCAGAACACGGTTTTGGTCATGAAAGAGTATAAAACGTCAGGCATTTGGATGATGTGGGCTGAAGGAATCCTCTCAATCCGTTAATCGCCTTTTAACCTGCGAATGAATGAGCCTTACTTGTTTCCTATGATGTGAAATCTTTAGAACGAATTCAATCACACATTTCATTTAGTCTCCTAATTACATTCCGATTTGAAAAGCACTGCTTGACATCAAATTTGAAATTCATGCCAAAACATTCACTCACAGTTGTTTCATGGGTTCCTCACAGTAGCCTAAATGGGGGGGCATTATAATAAACCGCAATCGAAATCATCCACATCTTTAATCTTTCTAATTATCCTCATTACTATTAGCCATAGAAGAAGACCAAATGCATACCTGCAAAATGATCACTGTTAACGCAGTTACACTGATAATAAAGATAATGCTGTAAGGACTACTGTCGGTTCATTTCCTACATGCGACCTTTAATGTGCTGCAGGAAGTACAGAGGGAGACGAGTCACCGGGATGCACAATCATTAGAGACAGAAGGATTAGAAGGAAGGTGGGTGGAGGGTTGACAGATATGCTACAGGTAGGAGGGCAAACAGAGCATATGATACGAAGCTGGAGGGAAACCACCTTTCACTAAAACATGCTGACCAGATCTTACAGCGGTGTACCGTGGTGATGAAACTGACGACAGACAAGGGTTTGTCACTGGACTGGATAGGGGTCATTATAAAAAATCTTTAATTAAATGCTTTTTTCTTAAAAACTCAAAAGTCAAAGCATGAGGATATTTTAACAAACTGATGAAACATTTCACTTCTACTGCCTGGTGTTTCTATTTTACATCATTCTGACTTTGAATAATGAACCTGAACAATCAAAGCAAAAATGGGATGGGAATTTAGAAAAAAAATTTACAAAGTAAACTTTAAAAACATGATGTTTTATAGAATTCATAAAAACATATCAAATGTTAGAACTGAGTGCATGGTAGTGGATGGAACCGGATGTTTTGCACATCTGGAAAGGTACCATCAGTGCTATATCGATTTTAGAGCATCGTGTGCCAGACATTTCAAAACATTTGGTGCATCACAAAATGAAAAACACCACAAAGACGACCCAGGAGTGTTGAGCAGCTAGAATCCTGCATCAGACAAGACTCCTCAAAGTCGTGCAGCTGCTCTCCTCAGTTCCCACATGTTTACAGGGAACAGGGAATAATACACAATGGTAAGCGTGGCCCTACCACAACTTTTTTGAAATGTGATTTGTGCACATGCACACTGTTTCACACGCACTCTATAAAAGAAAACAAAAAATAATCCTTTACGATAAAATCGTTTAAACAAACAGTGAGGTACCAACCTGGTAAATATCTGAAAGGCTGCTGCTCCCCGAGTCACTGGCGATGCTACATCCCGATTGGCTGGGCGGCATGTGCATCACCTGCTGGTGGGCATGGTCTGTTAGGTGCATCTTATTGAGATCGGCAGGAAGCTGCTCAGACAGACAGGAAGTAGGGGAGATACAGAAGACGACAAATAGAGAGGGTGAAAAGGATATGAGTTCAACTGAGGTAGACATGCACAGGGTTCAAAAGAGGCAAACACACACACGCCCGTGTGCACACACACACACACACACACACACACCCTTACACACCCGTGCACGCACGCACACACACACACACAGAGCTGGTTTCATCAGCCTGAAAAAGCCACAGCTGGTCTGGCACTGTTTCACATGCTAAGGCTAATTAACCTGAAGAAGACGAAGCCTAAGATATTTTACATGCCAGTGAATTATGAGCTGGGCTGCAGACTGCTGTGTTTTTTGGTAGACAGGCTGGAGGCTGCTTTTATAAATTAGAAGTGACAAAGAGAAATAAGTGCAAAAGCACGCGCACGCGACTGCAAGTTAAAACAATTAAATCAGAAAATACAAGCAGCCACAAAGAAAGTAAAATCCCCTAAATAATTCACTGCGATCAATCAGTTTGTTTACTTCTGGAGAAGAAGACAATTTTCACAAAGAAGTTTGAGCTTTGATAGAAACAAAATCAATTTGCTTTTAATTTTGTTATCACGCTTTCTGAAAATTGCGCACGCACTTCAAAATTCAAAGAGCTCAGTCTTCAATAACGCACCAATCCAGATACAGAATGAGATCAAACTGTCAGTCAAACAGTGACGAGGTTTCTGAAAACAAAAGCACTGAAGCCTTAACTGAACCGGTGGCTCACTGAGCTTCACCATAAAGCTACTTCAAGGATGTGCAATTAAAACAATCAAACTATCTCTTTTTGAACTGTGCTACATTTACTTTTTTTAAATTAGTGTAGTTTAATTTCTAAATATGTACACAACCTTGGATTAAGAAAACATTCGGCCCTCAATTTCTATGAAGGTGAAAATACTAAGTCCTGCTGACATCATCCTCCCTTAATTAAGTGACTGATTAAGAGTACCAATTAACCTCATATTAACTCTTGGTGGGGGGATTCACTAACCTAGTGGTATTGTGAATTCCATTCTTTACAGAAATCTTTAAAAACTGCATACAAATACACAACGCAGTACACACCAGTAGGAAAACTGCCACAAAAACAGCAAAATACCCCCCACTGAAATAGAAAGCTGATACGCTCTCACCAGAGAGAACAACGGTAATCACTGCTCAGAGATGCAGTGCAGAAAAACTGTGGAGCTCTGCGAGACTGGAAACAAATTCCTGTCTGTGTAACGAGCAGCTCAAAGAAAGGTCAGGTCCAGGTTTTACTACAGATCCATCAACTCAAGGCTGGAAGGGTTCAGAATTAGGAAACAATTGTTTCTATCTACTAAATAGCTGAGAAAAAAAGACAGAGGATTAAAAACATGCAGCGATTAGGTTTAACCACAACTTTATGTGCAGGTGGACCCGTGTATTTACTGCCCTCTCCAGACAGTCTTTAAAACCTCAAGCCTCACCTGTTTGGATCGGGGCAGGGTCAGAGTGAGGGAGGACGTCCTCCTGCGACACTGAGCAAACCTACAGCACACCTCCATGGTCGCATCACACGGCACTGGCCATCCAACCAGATTCATAAGCGCTCACCTCAGCCACCGTAGGTTATCCATGCAAAGCCACACCAAGCAAACTAAAGCTAGGCGAGGCTGCACGGAACCAACATGCAATATTAAAGACAATGAGTCTGGGGGTACGGCCCCCCTCGCTACTCTCTTCCAATAGGCCTGTTGTACTGCACAACCACATCCGTACTGAGGGGTGGGGTTTAAAAAAGTTTAATGGCGCGTTCTTAATGTGTGGCCTATTAAAAGTTGGGAGGCGTTTAATTCACAAATTCATATGCTACCTTCGGTTGCTGCCTTATTCACGCGTAGCTGCAGCGGGTGTTTGAGTTGGCAGACCTTCGTGAAGCAATCTCAAACTCCCCTCCCAAATTTATGAATTCATATGCACTGGATTAAACAATAACGAAACATGTGAGGGCATGTGTGATTACCAAGTTATTAAACAGTATTAAAGAGTGTGCTTTTTAATATATACATGTTTTTTTAAACAATAAAAGACTTGTTGTAGAAAACAGTAGGTCCACAGTAAAATGCTGGCAAATCTACCTGCCAGTTTTTTACTGCATTTTAACAGGCAAATTTGTTCCAAGTGTGCTTATTATCCTGCAGTCATTACAAGTTATTCCCAATCTCCACACGCGCAGTGCGCCAGTCTGTGCACAGCTACCCCGTTCCCTGAACCTGGAATGAGAGAAAGCTCAACCTCAATATGTAGGGCTGCAGATGGTAGTGGAGCAAAATTTAGGGGATGATTTATTATTAATGAATGAATTTTTAGGCTAAAACCTGGCCATGCGAGGAAACCAGCACTACTGGGGAGCAGTAGTAATCCATTCACTTTTGGTTCATTGTGAATGAGTCGACAGTCTTAACTCTGTTAGCTTTGCTCATCAGATTCATACGTTCGCAAAAATCTGAGACTGCTTGACTCTAAAACACAAGAGCCAAAACAAATGCACTGATTTTGTTTATTAAAAATAAAATCATCTGCTGCATTGTTTCTCTATCAGACATACATGAATATTAATATACAGAATTTTGTTTAAATATGAATACATTCTGGGCCGCTGTGTTTCCTTCTGTCACGTAGGTATCCCAGTGTTAATAGTCATATTAGTGACACTTCAATAGCGAGATTCTAATTACAAAGAGCTCTTTCACACGCCTATAACGAGTCAGGTTTAAGTCGTGACTAAAGGAGCATTTAAGTGAAATCCATTTCCTATTAAGTACAGCCATGTAAGCAAATTGACCAGTAGACAACATATATTCCTAATCTGTTCTTGTGTTATTGACTAAATTTCACACAAAGACACGTAAACCGGAGAAGAAGTTGAGAAAAAGCGAGAGGCAGGACAAAGAGCAATTACTAATTTCATTACATATAAATACATATTGATTTCTGTGTGACGGAGCAATTATCAGCCAGTGATGATGAAACTACCACCCTAATCCATTAACTACATTCATCAAATTTCACACAGCGGCAGAAGCTAATGTATCAAACTGCTCGCCGGATCGAGACTCGCAAACACACCCATGGAGGATATTAATGAGGAGAAAATGTTGATCGTGATCGATTAGCTGGTTATGCTCAAAGAGGTCTGGGGGGGGGATCAAGTAAGCTGTGGCAGCAAAAACTTCATTGCAAGACTTGGCTGTAAATTTTAATTAAATCACCTTTTAGAAACATGAAATCTTAATCAATGTGTGTCCCTGTGAACTGCACGGTGCATTTTACATTTGTGGGATGAGGCAGATCCCGCCTGAGCAGGCTTTGGCTACATACGGACCAAATGGGGAACAAATTAGCCGAAATGTGATCTCAAAAACATAAGTTCTTCTATGGACATGATTTGACTTTTTATTAGCTTTTAAAAATGTTATCTGCATTTGTGATCAGTAGCTTTGCTAGCTACTCCAGAATCCCTCAAATAGTGGCTGGTGTCCAATGTTTGCAGGATTCCCAGAATATGACTCAGGCTTCTAGCCAGCGGTTGATCGGCCAGCGTTGGGTCTTGCTGAGGCGCCGTTCCGCCGGGCTGAGGATTTCACCAGCTCAGCGGTTAGCATTAGCTTGCTAACTAACATTAGCGTGCTAATGCTAACACCCAGCATGCACGCGCCGTGCTGAAAATTTTTTCTGGCTTGAAGCCTGTAACCTATTGGCTCTCTACATCTAGAATGCAAAGAAAGAGGGATAATTCAACCATTACCTGTTAAAAACAACTGCAGGTAAAATTATTTACAGATGATAATGATGGTTAGCTCCAATATTTAAAAAAAATACATGTTGAGCCATGACAGACACCTCTGGTAATGCAACATAAGCATTTACAGGCAAAAAGTAAACAATCCTCATAAAAAAGTTCAAAATCATCCTTTGGTTCTGATGTGTGCTTTAGAGGTGCAAAAGAATAAAGTGCGATGTGTGTTTGTAGGTTTGTAGAGAGAGTAAAAGGTTGGAGGGGAGAAGCTGAGTGATGGTGGAAGTGAATAATTGTGGCGGTCTCGTGGCTCCCATTCACACAGACTTAATCCTGCTCTAATCCCCCTCCTTTCCTCTCCCAACAGGCCAAAGCATGGGGTGGGTGGGTGGTGGGGCGGGTTGACGGGTTCTCCCATTCTCCTCATGCATTAAGGATGAGTGTTAGGAGATTAAATATAAATGTGAAAGGTTCCTTCGGCTGTACAATTCTATCATGTCAACGAGCGAGCGCAATCATAGGAGGCTCAAGCGGGCTGTATACGTTACCAAACAAACCGAGCTTTCACAGCAGCGATTATTCATAGAACCTGATTAACGCCAGAGAAATAATGGGTGTGACACAGATTTAGCCTAAGTAAGATGCAGTGGCCAAAGACGGTGAGAATCCATGAGGAGACTCTCAAATCATTAGCAGCTTGTACTGTAGATGAACAACAGGCCAGCAGAATACAACTGAGTTCAACAATTCACCGGGACATGACTTATATGTATAATAATGTTAAAACAACTGCGTAAAAATTTCCATAGAGGTACCATGTTGTTATTTTAGTATTCATATAATCACCCACTAAACAGTAATAAAGACTTTGTGGGTAGAAACTAATATAAATAGACTTTCTGAATAAAAGCCTGCGGTTATATAAAATCATAGTTCATTGCAGTCTACCATATAAATAAGCCCATTGGCTCCAAAAAGGAGAAAAATGTTTTACCAACATTGAAATCGCAGCTCTCCATCTTAAGCCTTCTTTATAACTACATTTGTCTTTCCGTAGACCTACTTAAGTCCCCAAAAAGAAACCAACGCATTCAGAATATACTATGACGATCGCTTCTCTTCCCTTCTTCTACAAAACCAGTACCTGCTTGTGCTTCTTGCATCCAGTTTTAACAATGAGATTAACTGGCTGTGGACATGAATGCTCTGTTCCACCCATTACCTCAGTGGTAAAGTGGGCGATAAAGCTCAGACTGGCCATTTGCCAGCAAAAACCAGAGACTGGCTTTCCCAAAAGCACCTTAGTGCTGGTATAGTCTTTGCTGGGTTTTGAGTTAAATAGATGTTGTTAGGTCTTGAAGACATTAATGGATGTCATGGGCCATTTACCATAGTTGGATGGTTGGTTTGAAATATCACAAAAACAGCAGAGAAGATGGTGCTTGTGTTTTGCTCTAATATACTTGTGATGTTTGTTGTTTATTTCAGAATAAGAGTCACACACTGCATATGACAACTGAGTGGCAGGAGACTGCTGAAACTTCACTAGACTGCTGATAATCAGATAGAGTCCTGTACACCATCAGATATCTCAATAACAGCAACAGAGAGTGATACCATGAGGGAGACGTTACAGAGACAGAGCAAAGATAAAACAAAAATGCACCCCAAAATAAGACAAAGAAGCAGAACACATGAGAACATTACACTAAGATGAACAATACAGAGGACAAGTAAGCAATTAAAGAAAGTGTGATGAGGCTGATGATTAAAGTGGGTTTAAAAAACAAAAACAATGGCACAAACAAAGCAATGAATATTTAATGAAAACTGTGATATGTATGCTATGAGAAAACAATGATAATATCTTTTTGCCGATGATCAATGGGATTGCACGCATAGTGAAGGCCATGGGGGCTGCGGCTCAGGAGGTAGAGCAGGTGTACCTACTAATCGGAAGGTTGGTGGTTTGATTCCTGGCTGCTCTGGGCTGCATGCCAAAGTGTCCTTGGGCAAGACACTGAACCCTAGGTTGCTCTCTAACGCAAGACTTGGAGCATGAATGGGTGTGAATGGGTGAATGTAAACATGTTGCATAATCGCTTTGAGTGCTCAGAGTAGAAAAGCGCGATATAAGAACTAGTCTGTTTACCTCGCTCACAAGCTGCCTTTGCAAAAGCAGTACTAATGTGTAGCACTATCCTGGTTATTAATAACACTTGAACAAACTAAGTAAAACCACGAATAAAAGTTTATAACTCACTGCTGTAACATCCAAAAATTTACAATAAAAATGGGCCATGACGGTTCTTAATACAGATGCAGAGGGCTGAGCTGACCGAAGTTAAGACTCAAGTGCAATCAATCATGGATGCAGCCAAGCCGCCAGCTCATTTCTACCATGCTGAGCTCAAAGTGCCAACTATATACTCATAACCTCATAGCTGAGTAAGTACAGCATGCCAACACATCTAGCGAGGTCAGTAGTGGGGTGTCTGACACTTAACACGGTTGGCCTGTAGATGTCAGCAGTGACAAACTGCCTTGACATGACCTGTGCTGTGGAGCCAAGCTTGACATTCAAAATGCATTTAAAAACATGTTGGCTCAAAACTTCTATTTTACTCACCTAAAATTAATGTTAGAAGGCTTCAACACTCCAAAAATAAAGTTGAAGGTGTTTACATGAAGAGGTGATGTTATATTACAAGTCCAAAAATCAAGTAAATCATATCAGGAAGGTGGAAAGTTTAGCAATATATTGTTAAAGAGAAGCTATAGAAACTTGCAAATCCCCCCCCCCCTCCCTCCCAGTGTATTTAGTGCACAATCCTTCAATACAGGGAGGCTTGGCAACAGTATCTCTTTACACATAACAGCCATAGCCATGTTGATCTTGCTCTCAGGGCAGACTGTTAAACCAGAAACCACAGAGACAGCAGCCGTGCACCTTCGCACAGAGAAACAAGGCCCTGCTTTCGCACGGCACAAATGAGTTAGAATTTCTTTGATGTAACTCTTTGCGTAATCCCTGAATCTGATTTCCGCCGCTTTTCTGCTTTCTCTGCTTCTGTTTGGTCGTTGATCACCACCAGCTCTTGTCTTCGTCTGGCGGTTTTCTCCCTCGTTAGAACCTCCGCTGTCTAGTCCGCCTGACACTACTCCTGTCTTAGTTTCTGTCACCTTCTTTCTTTTCTGGCATTCGCCGATTTGCTGCCTGGTTTTTGACGATTTTGTCCATTCTTCCACCCCCCCCCCAACCCATTCACATTAGCATCAAAGGGAGCACGGAGGAGTAAAATGACTGCAAGTAGCCTCATCAGACTGGCTAGGTGAGATTATTGGCTCTGATGTCTGGACAGGGACATGTGCACACACACACAAATTTTGAAGCTCCGGATTTAGCCCCGTAGCGCTGGAGAAAGCTTTGATCAATTGAGGCCACTGTTAGCTCTGAAGTTGCAAGCGGTGGACAGAGGGGAAAAAGAAAAATAGACACACACTTACGCATATGAAAGCCTACAACATCACCTACAAAATGTGACAATATGCCAACCTACACAGACAGTTTGCAGTATGCAAAACTGCATGCACCTACGGGCTTCACTCATGAGAACTAAGATTACTGAATGGGCTCAGCACACAGCTATGCTCCACTCCATTACTGGCAGGCCCACAGACAGTTGGATTAAGATACAGCACAGGGAGACAGATGGAGACGGGGGGGGAAAAAAAGCAGAGGGACCTGAAGTGAACGTGAGCGACAGAGACAAAGAGAAATCGGGCCAAAAGAAAGAAGGGTAAACAAGAGGGCGAAAGGCAGAGTGGAGAATAAGAATGAAAAAGAAATGCAAGAGTAAATGGGCCTTTGG
>VOQJ01019076.1:11850-22940 GCA_015052665.1 Apistogramma diplotaenia
GGCCGGCATGGTGTTGCCAGGAACAAAATGAAACTGGACAGCATCCTGGTCATTTTTCAGTGCCAACAGGCCTTGCCATACAATGGGATACTTCTGTGTGGAAAAAAAAAAACAGAAAATGTCTTTAGGCACACTGTCGTCTTTAGCACTTCCCTGAAAATACATTCTATGCATGATCAAACAGCAGGTATTTCAGCCGTCTTACCGTCAACAGCTGCACCATGTCAATGGAACGGTGTCCTGAATGTTCCAGTTTAGCATCAGGCTGCGGCTTTATTGAGGTCAAAGAGGGTCCTGCTGAAGTAGGCAGGAAGGCTGGTGGGCCTTTCTGAAGAGTTAGATCTGGCTTGTGTGTTAGACCCATGGGGGACATCATGGGAGACTGGTATGAGGGTGAGACTGTATCCCCCTGTATTCGAGAAATGTGTGAGAGGTCCGAAGAGGTAGCATGGCGAAGATGGGAGTTCTCTGGCTTGGAATCACTTCCACTCCCGTGTGACTGAGAGATTTTACCCCGGTTACCCAGCTCAGGTTCTGGAGGTACCTGAAAATACAAAACACATCAAAAGATGGCAGATTTAGATATATATATATATATATAAATTGTTAATTATACATGAATATTACATTAAATTGCTTAGGTATTTGCACAAATGTAGTCATTAAAGCATATTAACTCACCTGTGAAGACGTAACACCTTGGTTAGTTAGGTTGTGTGCTGAAAACTGGGATGGGAAGCCCCGATAAACTGGAAAGGAGCTTGCACCACCTGGATGCATCAGGTGAACTCCATGAGGGTGAGGAGACACCATGACGGGACTAGATGCATGGACTCCCCGGATTCTGCTTTCACTGGAGGTTGAATGAATTGGTTTTGCTTCTAGTGGTTTGAGAGGTTCCTTTGCAGAAAGATCAATGCTCTTCCCCGAAATAGGACTCTTTGAAGGTCCAGAGATGTTGCCTGAAGATGTAGTTCCGGTCTCTGAGCTGCGCGACTGTCTTGCTTCTACAGCAGCCTGTTCACCCAGTTGCTGGTGCATGAGGATACGCTGGTGCATGTCTCTGTACTGCTCCATACGTATGCTTGGGTGGAGTCCTCTGTGATCACTGTGAATCATCATTACATCTGACTGCAGCTGGGGAACTGAAGATCTACTGAGTGCTTGGTTAAAGTGTCTGGGCTCTTCTTCACTTACACTGTTGTTGCTGCCACCACCACCTGATACTGACCCTTGGGGACTTGAATGACAGTGCAGTACCATATCTCGAATGACATTTTGCTGTTGTGGGTTTGAGCGCTGTTGATGCCCTGGAAGGGGAGCAGACAGTGAATCACCTCGCCTTCCATAATTTAACCCAGGCATTGGTGGGGTGTTTCTCCTGGCATCATGAGCCATTGACTGAGTGACACTGTGAGGTTGAATAATGACAGAGGACTGTTCTGAGTGTGAGTGATGTATGCTCGAGTGATAGGTAGACATCGGTGGCATGCCATGAGCCAGAACGACAGATGTTCCGATAGGAGAACTGCTTGGAGGACAGGCTTTAGCAAAGGGTGAAGGGGAGTGAACAGCTGTTCGAGGAGACTGTGGTTCTTGCTTAACGTGCAAAGCTGAACGATCATTACCAATGCCAGGGCTGGGGCTCATGCGGGTTCCAGATAGTGATGGGTGGTGTGTGACTGGGCTGAGATTAGAGTGCTGAACAGTTTTGCCAAGGTCCATCTTTTTCGACAGAGGCTCTGCCCCTAGTCCTCTCTTGCCATGCTGCTGTTGTATCACAGCTTGGTTAAACATTAAGACTTGAGAAGAACTAACTGGTTGTTGGAACATCTTTACTACACCACCTTGGGATGCTGTGTGATAAGGAGCTTCAGATTTGTCCGATCCGAGGCTCTCCTGCTTAGTACTGGAAATAACAGGTTGAGAATTATAAGACTGGCCAGCCAAAAGGACCCCTGCGTGCCCATAAGCAGTAGGAGTTGGAGCTGCTTTGGGGGTAGGTGACTGGGATGATGAGATGATTGGGTCTTGTTTTATCTGGGATTTGGACACAGATTGCTGAAACTCTATATCGCCCGCACTTGCTTGAGGAATTTGACTGATTTTAGCTCTCATCCTGTGAGGTCCTTCAGTTTTCTGACCCGAGTAACTGAGAACAACAACGCCCTCTGATGTATTGACCCTTAGACCAGGGCTGGAACCAGTACTGTATGGAGTGGTCTCAACAACAGAGCGTCCTCTAGTCCCATCCTCTCCCATATCCATAGCAAGGCATCGACTGTTCTCATTGGAGTTTGATCTGAATTTTTGCTTGGGAATGGACAGGCCAATGCTTCGGTTACTTAGTGAAATTCGTGGAGTTTCCTCTGTGTCATAAGGCATTGGAATTCGACTTATTACTGAGGTAGCAGGAGAAATAACTGTGTGCTGGTTCTTCTCTCCACAGTTCTGTTGTGACTCTGTCAGTGGAGATGGTTTATGGTGCATGGGTTGGGGCAGTAATGGTGGCCTCTCTTCAGAATGTATCTGTCTCGAACCCACTGTATCTGAGTGATTTTCATTCTCGGACATCCGTGAAGGATCTGACAGTGCAGATGTGACTATAGTGGTAGGTATAGCATTGCTGTTTGATGCAGATACATATTTAGGTTCCATCAGAATTTTTCTTAACGTGCTAGAACTAGGGTCAATGTCAGAGGCCTTGGTGTCTGGAGGCATTGGAGGATTTGTTGAAGGGGTTCCAAGTGTAGCTGGCATTGAAGGAGTTACCACTGTGACATGACTTGAAGGGGCAACATAGATTCTGCTTTCTTCAGATCTCTGGGGCCAGTCAGGTGAAAGTGGCACTTTTGCAGGCCGCAAAAGAGGTATGCTTAACTGGGATACAGGTTGTGGACAAGCAGGAGCAGGGGTAAATGTAGGAGTACATGGCTCTGCTGCTTGGGGGTGCTTTTTACAACTGGATATATTGTTTGTGCCAGAATGAAAAGCAGATTCTTTAGGCACAGGCTGTTCAACCTCAGGCTGCTCTGCCTCTTTGGGTGTGTCAACTTTTATAGCACTTGTAACATCACGCCTACAAGTTGCAACAGCAGTGACCACAGAGGCTGCTGCAGCGGCCCCAGCTGTAACAGTCACTGCTTTTGAATTAATGGTTTCTGGGTCTTCTGGGATTGATTCAGGTAGCTTGACTGGGGCAGACTCTGACTGAGAAACCTCTTCAGCAGTATCCCCTTTTCTGTTAGCCGCTCCTTTCCGGCTTCTTGTCTTCTTTGGGGTTTTGGCTCTAACTTTTCCTGTTTTCCTGGGGGTGTCAAGTAGAATGGGATCTTCAGCTGCCTTAGACTCTGCCACTGGCCGATTTGGGCTAGGTGTCACAGGACCATCATCTAAGTCCCCAGCGAGAATATTGTTGATCACCATGTGTGTTTCAGGTTCCATAATCTCATTGGAGGAGGAGGATATCAAGGATTCAGGGGTGGGAATAAGAGCAGTGTAAGGTGGAGGAGATGTGAAGCTATCTGCATCTACACACGTTTCTTCTCCTGTAATGGAATCAATAGCAGCTGCAAGTTCAGTTTCACTAGCAGGATTAGCTCGCTTCTCCTCCTCAACCTCACCCTCTGGTTCTGCTACAACTGGAGGCAATATTGTAGTTTGCTCTGTAGGTGGTTCTTTATATGGTCGAGGAGGCTGCTCCACTGTAAGTTTGGCAATATTTTCGACTGCCTGCTCTAGTTCCATCTGTCGTGCTAATAATGCAGCAGGTGGATCAGCTGGAAGTTCTGATTCTGAGTCGTCCTTATCCTGTTCACCAAGCTCTTTTGACTCTGTTGGAATTTTGTCTATTGTCTTTGTTCCTTCATTATCCTGTATTACTGACTTGGTTTTTGTAATAGTGGCAGCTTCAAAGGTCTCAAGCTCATCATCCTCTGAACGGAGCAAACCTTTTACATCATCAACACTTACTCGGATCTCAAGATTTCTTAAACTGTGTGATTTGTCTTCAGTTATCTGTTTGGTGTTACGTTTTAACCTGGGTGTTTTCATTTTTGCACTCTTTTCAGGCTGCTGTCTCCTTTCTAAGGGGCTAGTATCCCTCTTTTCAACATCACCATCAGCAGATTTCTTTCCACCAGACTCTTTTAAATCATTTTCTTTTTTATGCACTGTTGAGCTTGGATTTTCCACTCTTTCTGATAACTTGCCAAGCGGCTCAGCTTTAGGCTTAAGCTCTGACTCATCCTGACTTGCCATATCATCTTGCTCAGTTAGCTCTGTCGTGGTCCCCGACAGTTTGTCTGTTCTACTTCCTTTCTTGTTAACTGAAGTAGATGAAGTTTGAGGTGTTTGTTGCAGTTTCTGTGTGCGGGGTGAACGCCAGCCCTCAGAAGCTTTCACAACCTCTACTGTGCATGAGGCCTCTGATTCTTCTTCCATCGTCTTCTTCTGATCTACCTTTACTGGTGATGCATCTTCACCTCGTTTGTTGCCTCTTTTAGGTGGGCGTCCACGCCTTGTATTGGTAGAAATTTGAACATCCTGCTGTATTGGCTCTTTATCAGCACCACGTTTGCGCATGCAGCGTGGTGACTCCACCACCTCTTTGCCAGCTTGGTCATCTTCATGTAGGGTGGCGTACACTGACCTTACGTTCCGCCGACGTGTTCTCCCATGAATCAAACTTGACTCAAGGTTTTGTTCAGAGTCTGATGCATGTATTGGTGACTTGGATGTGGTTTTAGACTCAAATGAAATCTTTGGTACTTCTGCTCGAGGAGATGAGGCCCTTTTGAGTTTCTCTCTGTCAATCCGCTCACTCTTTCGTGTTGCAGGTTTTTCAGTGGCAGCAATTTGGGAAGGTTGTGTGGTGCGTAACACTGACAGAGGTTTTGCCCTTTTACTCTTGGGCTGTCTGCGATTTGGCAATGGTTTTATTTCAGCCTCTAGTTCTGGCATACACACCTCACCATCTGTTTCAGCTTTCTGAGATTCCTCAAAGTCTTTTGATTCTTGGTTTTCGATTTCAGGTTCTGTCTTCATAGTTTCAGATTTCTCTTCTATCTTTGGGTAGCCAGAGTAAGAGACTTCTGCAGTCTCTCGTTCAAAACCACTCAGGGAACCACCAGGAGTTGGAGGCTTGTCTTCCACAACAGAATTATGTTCTACTGTCAAACTTTCATCACATTCAACTTTGAGTTCACTGAACTCTGGTTTTGCTTCAGTTTCATTTTCTGGTTCTGAAAGGGTAAGTGGAGGGGATCTGTTTAGCTTAGGAGCAACAGGCTTGAATTCTTCCACAGGAAGAGAGTGCGGTGTGGAAACCTCAAGAACTGACTCTACTTTTTCTTCTTTGACAACTGGAATAGGTTGATCCGAGGAAGGAGTTAAAATATCTCTCTTTTCTCGTGGAGACATTTCTTTAGGGGAAGGAACAAATGGTGAGGTTAATGAGGGGCTAGCTGATTTGTCATCTACCTTTTGTACTGGCTCCAATTCCTTGTCAGACATGATGTTATCAGAGTTCTGAACTTCATTTCTTTTTATGTCTACCACTACTGAATCCTTTTCAGTATCAGGTGCAAGGTGGTCTTTGTCTTTTTGTTGCTGAAGCTCCAAAAAACGACTATGGAAAAGCACTATTGGCTCTTGTGGGATGTCACTTCCTCCAGATTCAGGCTCTACTTCAACAACACCTGGCTTGTTCAAAGGCCTTCCACTTCCAGTTTCTAAATCTTGATCTTTACGTTCAAGATGTTGCAAACGCCGGGAATCCTGCTCAAAGATTGAGCTGTGAAGGAAACGAGAGGCAAACAATTCCTGGCGCTCTTGGTCCTGTGGCTTAAGTTCCTCCTTTTTATTGTGCAGCTTGTCATCAGAATCAGTACGAATCTTTTTCTTTTTCATATACCAAGACGGTATTGGTCGAGGTGCTAGTTCCACCTTGTCCTTATCTGAACACCTGTGGGAGGCTGGAAAGCGTGAGGGGAGAAAAGACCAGTTATCTTCCCTCGAAGAATACAATGTTTTTGCTCTTTCCAGGAGTGCTTTTGTATCAGGAGTTATAGTTTTATCCAAGGCAAAAGAGTAAAACTTATTCTTTTCCAAGGAACCTGAAAGCTTCAGGTCCGTCATCCTCTCATCACGAGCCCTGAGGATGTACGACAAGGAACTATTGGACTTGGAAGAGATGTGTTTGTTTTCTCCATCATCATCTGAATCAGATTGCACTTCTCCAGGTTCCAAATCCTGACTGAGGCGTTTCCGAATGCTTTCATGCTTTGAAATATCACTTTGGAATGCCATTTCCATTCTGAACGAATCAGGCTTTATCCCTCTTTCCCAGTGCTGCATTAACTCTTCATCACATCCAAGCAAGGATGTCTTAAGCTTTGAGAGCTCAGTATCAGAAGACTGAAAATGTCTAGGCGTCAGGTCCAAACTGGTTTTCAATGACTCGGTGTGTAAAAATTTCTCATCTGCTGTTGGAGAGGCTTTTCTTTCTTTATTTGTACCTGATATAGAAATCTGGGCTGTTTCATCTTCCTCATTTTCAGAAGACTGACCAGCTCCCATTGATGATGGCATGGTGTAAATGTCTTCATTGAACTTTTGGGAACTTGCAAAGTTGCGCTCTCTTTTTAGTTTGAGTATTTCAAAGTCGAAATTCTCTAATTTCTTTCGTTTACAGGAAGAAAAGTCTTCACTGGCCATATCCTGCACTGATTTTTCAAAATCTTGAACAAAATAATCCTTTTCGAAGTCTCGAGTCTCATTATTTAGCTGGTTGTCCAACTTGGCTATTTTATCAGTATCGCCTAACTTGGATCTGAGCCGCTGACTTTGTTCAGTTTGTTTTGTGTAAATATTAGCCTGGTCAATGTGCACAAATTGTTCGTCTCCATCAGAATCTCTGCATTTCACTCTCCCTTGTGCATTTTCAGACAAAACTTGTTTCTGTTCTTTTAATTCATCCAAATCCAGGGTGCCATCATCTGACATTTTGTTAAGACTTGAGGCATTTTCCCTTTTTGAGCTCTCTAAATCCATTTTAAGGTAGGGAGAGTCTAACTGATCTGCAGAATCTTCAGCCAGATGCACTAGTTGTGAGTGCCGTTCCAGAGGAAGGCCTTCAGGGTTGATATCACAGTCTCGTCCTTCTTTTGGACTGTTAACTGAAATCATCCGGACACATTTTTCTTTGTGGTGCTCCTTTTTATGAATCCCTCTTATCAAAAGGTTTTTATCCAAATCTGTCTCCTTAGCACTGTTCCACAGCTTATAAAGTCCAGATCTACCAAGGTCCTCTTCACTGGTTCTCTTTTGTCTATCAGCTTTACCAGAGTCTTCAAAACGTCTTTTCCTTGCAGCTAAACGATCGATATCCACTGAAATGCCACTGTCAAATCCCATTTCAGATTTCCCATGTTTTTTGGGTTTTATTTTACCATCCTTGTCAGTAGCCTCCACTAAGCTGTATGCATTTTTATCTCTAGGAACCTTCCCGTGTTTAGCAATATCACTTTTTGATGATTCTGTGCGGAAAGGAGGACTCCTCTGGTCAGCTGGAGGAGATGCCAGCCTCGGACTGTCACTCCCACCCCTCTGTATTTGCTTTTCTTGGACAGCGTGACCAATCAATTTTCCTTCTTTTTCTTTAACTCGTGTTAACTGCACCACACACGGCAGAAGGTCTAACCTCCCTTTACTGGAGCTTTCTTTTTGGATTTTGCTGGTCTTGCTTCTCAGGACAGACTCAGGGCTAACATCTCTTTCAAGTTCAGGTTCTGTTTCACAAGCCTGGATAATCGGAGATGCTATTTTTAGTTTCTTAAGCCTCTGTTTCTCACTCTTGTCCTTGTCTCCTCGATCTTTTCGCCCCGTCCTCTTTTCCTTTTCAACCACATTTCCACTTTCAATTTCAAAAACTCTATCCTTTTCAAGTTTTTCACTTTTATTATACCGTTCAGAGCGTGCCTTTTCAAGTTTTTCAAATCTGGGTGGAGAGATTGAACTGCAGCTACCACTTCTTTCAGAAGATCGACAACAAATACGGCGGTCTGAATCACTTGGAATCCTCTCAGAGAGTGAAGGAGATGCAGTTGGGCTGGCAGGACGACGAGTGGTAATGTGAGACGGGCTCTGACTACGCTCAATGGTCCTCCTTCCATGATCGCGTCCACGATCCGTTTCAAAACGTTCCCTCTCTCTTTCACGTTCCCGCTGCAAATAGCTGTATTTACGTATGTCCTGCTCATAAGGGTCAGCTCTGTATTCCCGATATTCCCGAGGGTCTTCAAAGTATTGTGGATCATAGTAATCTCCCTGATATGGGTCCCATTCAGTGTAGAAGTCTCGGCTTCTGGCAGGGTATTTTCGACGTGGATCGTCTGTGTATGTTCCTGGTGTTCTTACGTTCTCATAATATTGTCTTTCTGCTTGAAACTCATATTGAGTTCGTCGATCATCCCTGCCAAGAGATGAACCAAAAATATTTTTCAGTTTTAATATTAGACAGTAGTGTGGTCAAATTATTCTGTAAGCAAATTTCACAAACCTTCTTTCAGAGAGAATATCATAAAAGTCTCTAATATCTTGACCAGATGCCTGCATTGAACGATAGAAAGCCATCTGACTTTCCTGATTCGCAAAGTCCACCTGAAGGAAAAAAAACAGAAAAGCTGGTTACTGTGTACCAAGCACTGAGAATCCAAACAGAATTTCAAAAGGAAAAGCTATATTTTACTTGCCTTGATTTTATTGCCCCCTATCTTCCATCCCTTTGTGTCTTTAACAGCAGCTTGCGCATATTCGATGTTGTTGTACAGAATGAGAGCCATTCCTTTCATCCTGTCAAGTACAACCTAGCAATAACAGCAGAAAACAGAGTCAAAATTCCAGAGAGCAAAAAAAAAAAACAAACAAAGTCCAATGATGAGCAGACGAATTAGCAGGCTGACCTTGACAACATGTCCGTATCGGCAAAAATGACGAGTAAGAAACTGTTCGGTTGTATTCGACGCTAATCCATCCAACCAAACACAAGTGGTGGGCATACTCTTTCCAAAGCCCAGCTGCAAAAGAAAGGATAAAACGTCAGTTCACAATCTGTCATTTGTCTCTTCAGCTTATACAAATATCTCTCATAAATAATACAGAGTATGGTTGGGAGACACGAGGATGTGGCAGCGGTGCAAAGGTTAAGATTTACAATTAAAATCAAACTAATGCTCACCTTTAGTCGGTTGTTTCCAAGATACTCGCCATCCATCTTTTTTATTGCCTTACAGACACTGGCAATGTCACAATATTGTAGAAAGGCATACTGTGGGGCTCCATTCACCTTCTTAATGTCAATATCCTTTGGGGACAATAGAAATTAAAATATTCCTTCACTTAGCATGGTTATCTCATAGTGTGCAGCATGACTGCAACTGCATGCTTTGATTCTCAAGCTTTGAGCAAATTAACCTACCACGATATCTCCGAAGCGCTGGAAGATGTTAAGTAGGTCATGGTAAGTGGTGGTCTTCTCCAAGTTTCCAATGAATAATGTCCTCGTGGCCTTTGGATGAAACTCATCGATCCTCTCGTCCAAGGGCCGGAACTCATTCTCACTTTCTGTCTCTAAAAAGTGCTCAGTGTGAGCTTGCTGATATGCCAATATTTGTGTTTTCCTTAGAATACAGTGGATGAAGAAAACTTACCGGGGCCATTCCAGGCTGTGACGTCAATTTGCATGCCAAAAAAAAGCTTCCCCTTTGATGCAGCGAGGGCTTTCTCTTGGTCCTCTTGCTGGCGGAAAAACACAAGCCCGTAGCGCTCTTCTGAGGCTCCGTGGATCTGCACAGATGTGACCTTTCCATGTTTTTTGAATTCATGAAACAAACCATCCTTCAGGCTTGTATCTGTAAGTAAAGCAAACGAAAGCACCATTAAATAAAATAAATGAAAAGGTAATGTTTTTACTTTTTGATTTATTAAATTTGCCTGAATTTGATGCATATTCTGAAATGCGGTGCACTAACTTTGTTTTCTTGCATTAGAGGGCTCTTTGTACTCAAATACTGCTACAGCACTACTCAACTAACCTGTTGAGCGCACCGGGAGATTTTGGACCTTGATGCCGAAGCTTTTACGTGGTTCATCCTTGTCAAGGGAGGATAAGGGAAGTGCTGAAGGTGCAGGAACAGCTGTTGACTGCACTGAACGTGCTGGAGAGTCATCGCTCGAGCTACTGCTGGAATCACTGTAGTGAAAGAGCAACATGAATTTAGATGTCAAAGCCTCAGTCATCTCTCACAGAGACGTACCCGAGAAATGATTTGAGCCTGATTGAGGTCCAAGTATAACACTTAAGAATGTAGCTATAATTTTATTTCAGTCAAATATAATCATCCAATATTATAGATCTAAAATATAATCTTATATATTATGTTAAAACATTTTAACTAACTGAAAGGAAACGTTTTCATTTTGCAGTGCTATATGCTCTGCCAGAAAGATAATAATTACCAATGGAGTCAACAACATTTAAAATATGATTTCTGTAAATGCTGA
Source organism: Apistogramma diplotaenia (assembly GCA_015052665.1). Classification (NCBI taxonomy): domain Eukaryota; kingdom Metazoa; phylum Chordata; class Actinopteri; order Cichliformes; family Cichlidae; genus Apistogramma; species Apistogramma diplotaenia. The sequence continues at coordinate 22,414 of VOQJ01019076.1, forward strand.
CTCGAATAAAGCAGCCAAAATAAGTGCTAGTTCTGCCTAAACTGAAGCAAACTATAAAACTAATAAGGTTACACGCTGCCTTTTTAAAACCATGCATAATTTATCTGCACATTTCAGATTAAATACTGTATATACAGACTTGCATTTTGCTTAAAAGAGCGTGGAATGGACTGCGAATGGGTTTTTTTCTGTTTAAAAAACTACAATGCCTCTCAAATGATGAGTCAAAACACACGCCTTTCCTCCCCGCTTCATATTTCAAAGCCACATCGGGTTATCAAGCACAAAAAGCTTTGTGCACGAGTCGCAAATTCATGGCTGCCTCATGCACCTTTTATTTCAAATGAGTCCCATGTCTGTCTCAGCTTTCTAGGCCCTCTGCTGTTTGTTTCCTTCTCACTTTCTCCTCCTGTGCTCAGACACTCCCGGAAGTGCTGCTGACGGGAGCCTGGCCTGTGGGAGTGGGCAGGCAGCCAGCACTGGCCAGAAATTTCCAGTTCCAACTGGATCTCACGGAGGGGGGGGAG
>VOQJ01019079.1:0-10204 GCA_015052665.1 Apistogramma diplotaenia
TTTTGTGTGAAAGAATATTCATTTCATAGATGATATGAATATTCTTTCACACAAAATGATCCTTATGAGTATGACCTACTCCATAGATGTTATCAGATGATGCTGATTAAATGAGTAATCTGCTAGAGACCTGCTGGCCTATAGAGCTCTGCTCTCAAAATGTTCACTTCTACAGTATGTGATGTATTAGAACAGAAGCTAATCTGGCACTAGGTCAACTAAGATTGAGCTGTTTGAACTTTTTCATTGTAAAAATGTGTAAGAAAACAAAAGCGTCAAAAATATGAAATTCATCTGCAGCATTTTGTATGGATCTACCCAGTGAATGTGTCATGATCCTGGACCCGCAGCCCAGAGTTTTGAGTTATTTTCTCGGAGATTCTGTTGTGTTGCATTTTCTTGTGTTTCTTAGTGTTGATATTAGTCTTGATTTGCTTTGTCATTTTTGTATTCTGTCATTAGGTCACTTGAGTTTCCCTTGTTTATATTGTTTATTTTCCTGTGTTGTCACTGTGCTGTGGTTTTTCTGTGTTTAGTTCTACTGTTTCTCACGTGTAGCTTCCCTCAGTCTCCCTCCTTTTGTCTGTTTAGTCTTTAGTGTAAAGTCTGCATGTGTTCCATGGTTTGTCACTTCCAGTATTATTTTGATAGTCTCGTGCCCCTTGTGCTTTGTGTTTAGCTTTGCATCCTGTTATTAGTTTCATTTGAGTCACCTGTGTTCCCTGCTGTCTCCACTTGCCCTGATTACCTCATGTGTCTATTTAAGCCCTCAGTTTGCCTTTGTTCCTTGTTGCGTCGTCGTCAATGTTTCCTCCATGCTGTGTGTCAGTTTCCCCTTTTTGTGTTTAGTTTTTGCTTTTCTCCCAGGCTCTGTGTTTTGCCTTAGTTAGCCTTGGAACTATGGAAGAACATAAGGCTGCAAATAAGAAATGAATGCTGCAGAAAAATCATTAATTTTGGATTTAGCACACAGACCAGCAAAATCAACATTTTAATTCCAGTTAATTATTTTAATGCTGAGTGAGCTCACAGTGATGCTGTTTATTTCTGCACATTAGAACTCTGAAACTCCAGATGAAGGGTTTCAGTCCTGCAGCTTAATAAAGTAGATGCTTTAGTTTGTCAGCACATCAAAGGTAACAGGTACTCTTGGTGTGTGTTCTCTGTTTTGGTACCTGCAGTTCCAGCAGAGTAAAATAGACTCAGCAGCAGATTACAATGAAGTATAATACTTATAGATTTTCTGCATCATCAAAGGAATACATGCACCTCGCCATGACAATGCAAGACACAATTTGTACTTCATTCTGTACATTTTGTACTAGGACTAGGACCAGGTTATCTGCTCAGCACAAGTTATCACAGGTTAAAAAAGCCACATTCATGACATAGAAAAATACGTGTACAATACATGTTGCCTAAAGTATTCTCTCGTCTGCCTTCGCACACATATAAACTTGAGTGACATCCCATTCAATATGATGTCTGCCCGCCTTTGCAGCTATAACTGTAGTTATTGTAGGGCCTTTACCTTACAATAAAAAACACCTTGAGGCGACTGTTTGTTGTGATAAAACTGAATTGAATTCAATGAAAGTTTCAACAATTCTGGGAAGGCTTTCCTCAAGGTTTCTGTCCCCCCAGAGGGGATCAACTGGCACTGCTACTGTGTGTGATCATTACCAGTGTCAACAAACATGGTTGGAACAGGTTATTGTTCATATTTGTCTGTTTGTTCACAATATTAAAGCAAAACTACCAGTCCGATTCATGCCCCATTTGGACAAGAGATGGCAACTGACCCCAGATTACCTGATTACATTTTTGGACATATTTGAGTCAAGGTCAGAAATCAAGTTTTTTTTCTGAACATGATAAATCAAGAATGATGACCTAGAATTCACATCATAGACTCAGTTCTTACCATAATAATGCCAATCACAGAAAGTGATGCTATTCTCAGTGGTTTGTGTTTATTCTGATTTTAGCATTTCTTATTCTTGGTTCTTACTGAAGAAAATTTATTTTATTAATGTGTTTAATGAGTATAAAACTGTTCAAATAAAACTGCTTTTATATGCTTCATAAACCTTGCCCCACATTATGTGTAGAAGGCAGATTGTTTTCAGGTGCCAGTTAAAATCGAAACAATAAGACTCTCAAGGCTAACCTGGATCAACACTTGATGAAGAGACGCTGCTGCACCTATAATAGTTTATTATAAGAAGGACTGTGCTGCAACTCAACAGCAGGCCAGAAACTGACAGCTGACCCCCAGAATCGATTCTGTCTTTAATGTGGTTTTTATTTTTATGTTTTTAACCTGTGTGACTTGGTGAATGGAATCTTAATATTTAAACATTGAACCCGCTGAAATAGACATATTTACGTATTTGTGTTTTATTATCATATAGCCTTCATTAGACCTGTAATTATGTGTTGTAATTATGAATGGCAACTTCATCGTCATTCATTGATTCTGAATTTGATGGGAGTAACACATTTCCAAAAAAAAAAAAAAATGTTGGAACAGAGTTTTTGTACTTTGTGTAATGCTTAAAAAAATCTAGCTTTCCATGACTAATTAATTTAGACCACAGCGCTGGATAAAGAAGAGAAAACTTTGAAATCTCACACACAACAAAGAAAAAGAATAACAATAAGAAAAAAATAATAAGAAATCAGAGGTGCTGCCTCATTCTGTGGGCCTGAGCTAGTTTAAGACAGACTATCGGAAAACACCAATCTGACCAATCAAACTCTGACATTCATGGGGGAAAAAAGTGTGTTCAGGATGAACAGCAGAGGAAACACCCCGCTTGTTAACAGAACACAGTTCAACAGGCTGCAATCACTATAATATGGGGAGCACATGGCTTGGGTAATTTACATCTGTGAAGGGACCATTAATGCTAATTACAGTTTATCCAGGCTTCAGAGCAACAGACTCTGCCATTCAGATGAAATCCTTTATCAAGGCCTCACTATCAGGAAGACAACGGTAAAAAACACTAAAATATAAATGGGTTAAATGGTTTCAAACTACTGAGCTGCTGAAATCTCACACATGAATTGGAAAATATTTGCATTTAAAGCTATAGCACATGATCTCAGGTCCCAAGTGCTTAAAAAACCCAAACAAACATATTAAAGTAAAAAATTAAAATACAAGAAAACAAAATCAAATCATCAAATTGGTAATCCATTTATATATCCATGCTGTTTCACTCACCAACCACTTTGTTAGATTCACCTGTACGACTGCTTGTTAATGTGAATATCTAATCAGTCGATCACATGACAGCAACTCTGCATTTACACACTCACAAAACAACCTGCTGAAGTTCAGACTGAGTATCAGAATGGGGAAGAGAGGTGATTTAAGCCCCTTTGAGTGTGACTTGTTGGTGCCAGACAAGCTGGCCTGAGTATTTCAGAAAGTGCTAAACTGCTGATCTATTGGGATTTTCCTGGACAACCATCTCCAGGGTTTACAGAGAATGGCCAGACTGCTTCAGGCTGATAGGAAATCAACAGTAACTCAGATATTACATCAGCAGAAGACTGCACCGGCTCACCAAAATACAGGAGTAGAAAAATGTTGCCTGGTCTGAGTCTTGATTTCTGATGCAACATTTGGATGGTAGGATCAGAATTTCATGCAAACAACATGAAAGCATTCATATCCATCCTGCCTTGCATCAAGGGTGCAGCCTGGTGGTGACACTGAAATTGTTTTTCTTGGCACACTCTGAGCTCCTTAGTACCACTTAGGATTGTTGTGACACCCAGGGTCAAAGGTCAAAACACAAACTAAAAATGGGCCCTAAAAAATGAAATGACCCAGTTTAAGCATTTGATGGCATCTTCTGTTTTTACTTCACTGTAGAGCTTTGCAGATCACTGTACTCATTCTCTTTCATTACCTCTGTAAACCTCACTCCTATTGTTTTTTGAAAATTTGTATAGCTGATACACATTTGTCAATCAGCAGGATATGAATTATTTAATATTTTTAATAATGATTACAATACATTATGACCTTTTGGGCTAACCTTCCAACAAATGTAACCAATAGCTCTGTTTTCATTCTAGTATCCCAGGAAGGAGAGTTTGTCAGTGAGCCAGCATCATGAGCAACATCAGGATCTTATTCATCAGCTTATTCATTTTATCTGCATGTTTTCCCAACCTTGACTTACTGCTTGTGTAGTTTATGACATATCCAGCTGACTAACAGAAAAATCAAACCTCTTTTGTTGAGGAAAACATTAGATCCCTGTGGCAGATCTGTACACAGGCAATTATCACAAACATCAAGTCAGCACTTACCTCCTCAGTCAGTTTAGACACACTCTGCTTGATCTCGGAGTGCTCACGGATCCCTGCGGGCAAAACAAACACACGCAGACACATTAAGCCCTCAGCAAAATGTACTGTTCTCATTCAGACAAGGCACAACACTGTGTGTGGTTGTATGTGTGTTACCTGCATATGGTGAGGGCGGGGCGGCAGGTGACAGGCCGGGGCTGAACTCGAACTTCTGTGTTGAGGTGGAATTGTTCTCTGTTTCAATTCCATCCACGAATCTACACGGGAATCACACAGAGAGAAAGCATGTGAGACGAATGTAATCAGACGAAGGTAAAAGTGCAGTTAGTACAGTTTGGATCTTTTACAGAAACACGAAAAAAGCTCTTTGTCAGCAGCTTTACGTCGCACACACACCACTGCACACAGGCTGTGAGAAATCTCTGCGCGCACACGGATGTATTTGATCTGCACGCACACACATTATCCGTCAGTGTGTGAGAAACTACACGCCTTCCAACAGTAGCCAGGCCCCATGGGATCCACCAGCACTGTAATCTAGTGGTTGCCATGGCAGCCAGACACCTATGCCGCAGCAGTTTGCTCAGTTGCTCCTCTCTGACAGCGATGTTTGAATCCATCTTCAGTTTCATTTTCCCCCTCCCCCCTGAGCTGTGCGTGTGTGTGTGTGTGTGTATTTTACCTGGGGCTGAGTTCAGGTGGTGCACTGCTGAAGCTCACCACTGGTATCTGCAGGGTGGATGGGCGCAAGTGGTCGGAGGGCGCGCGGAAAGGCCTGGGCGGCAGAAGAGGGGAGCGCAGGGGTGAGCTGAGGCCCCTGCTGAGGTGCAGCGGAGAGCGAGGAGCTCGGGACACAGAACTCTGCTCCTCGTCACCCTCCTCATCCTCACGGATGGAAGGCAGTTTCTTCACCAAGCCACCGTTGCTCTCCCAATCCACCTGAGGGAAAGCAGGGAACAGCATGAATGCTGAAATGATGTGAGCGGGATGAGCCAGCACACCTGCTGGATTGCTTCTGTTGTGACCACTGCATTCGTCTCGGTGAAAGGAGTTACAAGGTTGAGCCAGTGGGTGGCAGGCAAACACAAGAGTTTCTGTCTTTACTACAAGAATGCTTTGAAAATCTTTAAGACATTCAGTTCCAACATTTAGGATTTTATTTGATTCACATCATATTGCTTTTTTGTGAAGATTTCTGAGCCCCTTATCTTTCAGAGGTAATCAAATGTAGAAAGTATCCTGAAAGGTCTCATTAGATATGTGCCGTCGGTGTTTTAAAGCATTCCTTCAATATGCAAACACTATTAAACTTAATTTTCATTACTTATTCTTGGAGGAGAGTAGCTTTGCATCTATCATATAGATATTTATCATAGGCTGGCCATTTATACAGCCTTTCAGTTCATCCTCTGTAATAAGCCGTCTATCTTTCTTTCTCTCCTTCAAACCAAACTTCTTCTGATTACTTCTCAAAAAAGAAAAGAAATGATTTGAACAGCATGAGGGCGGGGCTTATATTCTCACAGACAGAGCTGTGCACCTGAGATGGCCACATTAGGGATATCTGCTCTCACTGACATCATACAAACCCAGAGTAGCCTGAAGCCTCAAGGTTTTACTCAGTCAGATAATGTTGTTGTTTTTAAGCAAGTCACCAACTCAGCCAGCATCTCTGATCAAATTCAAGATTTAAAGCCTTTTTATAACTTAACTGTTAAGAGCTTCACAGACATGGAAAAATATTGGCAGGACAAATTTGGTTTTATATGAATTATAGATTTGATATGAATTCATTTTATTTTACCTTCCAGATAAACACACACACACTAAAACACAAGCAGTTACTAAACTGCTCCCCTATTTATAGACTGAATGTGTCCCAGTGTCACCCTTGAGTGATTGTGTCAGATGCAGAAATGTGAGTGAACAATCTGAAAGTGAAGTGGAGAGGCTTATGGTGACTGGCTGAATACCAATTATTTCTCATTTTTGTTTTGGAGTGAGAATCCGTTTGCCTCCGTCTTTGCCAGACTACAAAAAGAAGCTTGTCACGCTACATTTAATACAGATTGCTGCATCTCACTTTCTCCACCCCTGCCTCATCACACACACACACACACACACACACACACACACACACACACACACACACACAGCTGACACTTACAGTCCCATACCTCCCCAGCTCCCCCATCAGCCTCGTCCCTGCTTACGACCTGAACAATTTAAATGAGAAGTTGAACAAAACTGCAACTCTGATTTAAAAAAACATGCAAGTTTAAAGTTCTTTATTAAATGAAAGGAAAAACAAACCACTGCGAGTGCAGCGTGGTAGGTGTGTGTTAAGCATGACTACAGGTTAACAATACAGTCAGGGCTCTCAGTGTTTTAAGTGGCTTGTAGTAGTGAGGAGAGTGTCAACAACCACACCCCACCATTACATTTTTTTTACTAACCATCCTAAAATTTAAACATTTTGCTTTTTTTATGAATTTCAGTTCTTTATGTGAAATTTTCTCTTTAGTCCAGGTCAAAATGTGCATTATTATACAAGAAATATATGTAATTTAAGCCAAGGAGTGCTGCTAGCTCAGTAAACCCCCAGTTTCACCTGTATGAGCTTCAAAATAATTACATCACCCGTGCTGTAACATACAACAACTGGTGCAGTGAGTTATAGCTCAACATGCGGCTAAGCCAACACCCCTCTGCTTTCACATTTCCCCCTGCTCTCTCCCTCAAGTCAAGTCTCTCTCTTCTCCCTCCTCCTCTGCCTGCTAAGCATCCTCTCTCTTCTCCCTCCTCTGTCCCCAGTGCCCTCCACTCAGCCAGCTTTCCCCTTCTATACCCGTGCCACTGTAATTTATTTTTAGCTCTCTTGTTCTAATCTTAGCTCCCAGCTCCACAGCGCACCAAGGAGCTGCTCTGCGATGCGGGGGCGTGATAAGTGTGTGCTTGCCGCGTGCCATCGTCCACTCGCTCGACTGTGTGTGAGAGTGTGTGGGAGTTTGCATCATGTGTACGGTCGAGTCGGGGCTGTAGGCAGAAATCTGGTCGCATGGAAGTAGATGCATGTACAGAGGATGAACAAGAATGACCTCGGTGGCCACAGAGTTTAAATCTTTTTGAATACCTCTGTCTTTTCAGCAGCACAGTTCTGTGCACCCTGTCCACTGGTTGGTCGTGCACATCACAATTTTCCGCCCAGGGATCTGGGGGTCATGACAGTTAGTCTGTGACCACTGAATCACTTGTGAACCATCATTTATACAATAGAAACTTTTGCCTCCTCCTCTTTTCCTTTTTCCTTCCTTGCTTCATAAACTCTGCTTTACGTTTGCAACTTGAAATACTAGTTTAGTGAGGAAGAGGGTGCTAGATGTCTGCAGGCTTTTTCTTCCATTTCCACCAGTCTTTTCTTGGATACCTATGCAAACATGCTCTCCTCTGGGCTGCTGATACCAGAAGGGCTTTTTGCATCGATAACAAGGATGGACATCTGTAACCCAGACCTAAGATATGCACAGCAGATTGTGCATCTAGAATAATGCATCCCTTAGACACACACTAACATGTTCACACTCTGCAGTAAGTGTGCTGAGCCACAGAGAACCAAACTGCACTGCAGTGAAATAGGAGCGAGTAAAAGCAGAAGAGAAAATGAGCAAACCAAAGTTCCCCCCTCCCCTTCATCTTTCTTTCTACTCCTCGGCTGGCTGAGCTATTTATATTAAGCAGGATCCAATCTTAGCAGCAGCTGTGGGGGGACAGCCAGTCAGGGAGAGCCCGTGCTTCCCCCCCGCTCTATTTTTAGTAACGGGACAACTTCAAACAGCAACACTAAGCTATTTTTGTCCCTACGTTTTTTTCCCTCCATCTGCTGCTGCTGCAGCACCAGCCGAACGCACACTCTGTGTATAGATGCCAGCAGGGAAAATGCCTTTCATGTGTAGGCTTGTCAACATGTGATGTGTGCACAGATCAGGGTATTTTAAAGTAGAAATGATAGAGTGCTCATCCACGTGACCCTATTTGAGGTAATCATCTCCTCAGGCTACCCCTAAGCCTCATATACATTCCTTGCATTGCAATCTGCATATTAGGTATTGTGACTGATCTGGTGAGATATTTAATCAAAACTGTTCCTATGCACATCTATAAATGTGCACCATTCAGCCTCATGCCTCCTGCATACCCTTAATGACAGTTTACAGTTGTGCCAACTGTCACCCCAAGCCAAGACTTCCAAAAAGCAGGGGTTTCGATGAATTAACAATAAGACTCCAAGACCTCATCCCTGGATTATGGACTGCATATAAAAATGGCTGCAGCCACTTATTTTTTTAACCACAACATGATGAAACTGACAGAATGACTTGTAAGAGCCTGCTGATTGCAAGCTTGTCCCTCCATAAATGATACCCTGTTTCCCGCTAAAGTGAATCACAACTTACAAAATGAAATTTATGATGTATTAAAGAAGACTTAAAAGTGAGATCATAAATGGGAGCTGTCTCTCTCTCCTCAGCCCCAGCCGGTCGCAGCAGATGACTGCCCCTCCCTGAGCCTGGTTCTGCTGGAGGTTTCTTCCTGTTAAAAGGGAGTTTTTCCTTTCCACTGTCGCCAAGTGCTTGCTCATAGGGGGTCGTTTTGATTGTTGGGTTTACTCTGTAATTGTTGTAAGGTCTTTACCTTACAACAAAAAGCACCTTGAGGCGACTGTTTGTTGTGATTTGGCGCTGTATAAATAAAATTGAATTGAATTGAATTGAAATGCACCGGGGAAGGTTTAAACAAGGTCATAAATCAGGTGAAGAGTAAAACCTTTTTCCACAGACTTCTGTGTTATGTTGTTTCTTTACACAAACAAAGGAGTAGCCACTTGCTGGCTGTTAGACAGAGTGTATGTCTTTTATAGATCATGTCATGTCAGTATTTGCATGAAAATTTATAGAAGTGATATAATTCCACATAGGGTGTCCACATAGGGTGTATAAAAGAATATTAAAAGTCAGAAGAAAACATGAATGTTATGTTGTGCTTTTGTTACTCAGCTTTTGCTTAAAAAAATATTCAGCTACTCCACATGCTTGACCACAAAGAGGAACGCCATATTAGAAATAATTTCAGTCTAATGTTTTCCTCAATAAAAAAGTTTATGCAGATAAATTCACCAACAGTGTCAGCCATAAATTTACTGCAGGTACTCACATCAGCCCCGTGGCCCTCTCGTAGATTATAAGTTAGGTCATGTTGTATCTCACTGATGAACTTCTGGGCATACTCAGGGTAAAGTCGGAGAACCTCCCGGAGGCCCTTGAGACTGATATACTGCAGATCGCAGTAAGTCAGCGCCTTGACGTTAGCGTTGGTTTTGATCACTTGTTCCTTTGTCAGGGAGTCTGAACCAATCAGGTCTCCTTTACCTGAGGAGATGAATTGACAAAAGTGAATAGAACACAAATAAAAGCAGCAACAACAACAAAAAAGCACAGTCTTTGAAGGAGTTGTTTAGAGGAGCCTGATTTCACTAGCTGTCAACACCTGAGAAAACAGCATCAGCCAATGTGATGCTTGTTAAGACAGTTAAACACACGGAGCATCTGAGCAGTGCATCATCAAAGACAGAGGATTAAAGAATCGGACCTGTGAAGTCATTTCAACAGCAGCAGTGGGAACACTTGTCTGTATGTCTAATGTACTTGCAAACTCATTGTTTCGTCTTCACAAAGGTCCCTTTAATTCATATAAACTCACACCACCTGTGTAAAGCAGCACAGCACAGAACAGCATCATCTTTTCAGAGATATGTTGTCTCTGCATGTGTTGTTGGGCATTACAGTGAAGTTGCATGCTGTCTACTGCTCTACTG
>VOQJ01019081.1:4315-14861 GCA_015052665.1 Apistogramma diplotaenia
GAGATACAAAAAGGAGAGAGGGTGTGTCTGTGTGTGTGTGTGTGTGTGTGTGTGTGTGTGTGTGTGTGTGTGTGTGTGTGTGTGTGTGTGTGTGTGTGTGTGTGTGTGTGTGTGTGTGTGTTATTTTTAAACCTTTAAAGCTCTGACAGTGAATAAATATCAGGCCTTCCACCCTTCTATAGTTTCTAATCATGTCTGAATGATTGTGTGGAAATGATGTTAACTTACATCATGTATGAAGAGATATTCTCTTGGTCACCGATGCTCCACTACAAAGCTCATCGTAGTGCCATCGAAGGAGGGAGGGGCGATGATTCTTGGACCTTGCTGTGTTGTGATGCTGATTACTGGCTTTCTCTCAGAACTCGTGGCACTTCCCCTGGTGGTCAAAAGTCCCAAACTCACAGGTAACTGCAGCTGCCTATGTGGAGCATCTCCTGTCGCACTGTAATATGCACTCTCTGTGCCTGCTGTCTTACTTCCTGGCTGAGGACTTCTGGTGTTTTTGATATTTTCTCCACCTACATCCTCAGAGTGACACGGGGACTGTGGCAATACTGTCTGGGCTGCTAAAGTGGGTGAAGAGATGAAGCCTGGGTAGATCATGTAGGTGGGGGCGTACGCTCCTGGGCTAAGTGCCAGGGGAGATATGGGAAGAGGCACCGGGGTGACAGGTGCCACAGGTGAATGAGGCATGGGTACATCCACATACTGGCCTGTCTCAGGGTCAAACAGTCTCTTAGCTGTAGCTTTTATGGGAGTGTCCACCAAGTAATAATGTCCAGTTGTGGGGTCCACGAGCATCTTGCGCTGGGTTTGTTGCACCGTCTCTGCAGTGGAAGGTGTAGGTGACACAGTTGGGAGGTACGGAGAGAAACAGAGCACCTGCTGTTGTTTCTGAAGCCCTGTTGCTGCTGTTGAATGATGGTAGATGCTTGTACCTGGGTACTCCATGATTAACGGAGACGTTTTCGGCTTCCGGTCAGCTGCGTTGGCTTTATTAGTATTTAGATTTCCCTCCTTTGAAACATGCTCCGGATTCGAAAGTTTGATTTCATTTGTGTAGGCCATCCCTGGTATTGTTAAATAGTTCTCTGAGTCTGCGCAACCCCGTGGAACAGGAAGATTAGTGGGACTGATTTTGACCTTTCCCTTCTCCACCTGACAATGTTTTGGCTTCTCTATTTTCACCGAGAGCGGAGCCGCTGGAGTTTTGGAGCTTTTCATAGTTGGTGGCGGTTGCGCCGTGGAGCTTTGTGGGACAGAGTTGCTGTCTGAATTAACACTGACTATGGCCTTGCTGCCAAAATGAAGGATGCTTTTGTTAGTAAATGTTTTGCTTTGTTGTGCTTGTGTTTTAAAAGTGTCAATGTCATATGGAACATGGATGATATTGAGTGCCCTTTTGTCTTCTTGTGGCCTCCCTGCGTCTGACTGAGGAGTCCTGTCTGTGCTTGTTGTCTCGGGCACCTCTGCTCCCTGCTCCTCTCTGGCAATAAGCGACAACACGTGGCTGCCTGTGATAGGGCGAGGAGCTTGACTCTTGCGCTTCCACTCATTTTTATCAAAAAAATAAAGCTGCTCCATTGTTTTGACTGCAGCTTTAATTTTCTCCACTGCATCCTGTTTTGGAACCACAGCCTCATTTCTTCTCTCAGCTGTTTCGCCTGTGAACTTGTCTTGTCTCTGTTTTACAAGTTTGGTTTCAAGATTTGTTTGAATGTCCGATTGGTCGGGACACGCCTGTTTGGCTACACTTGGTGGTGCCCTGCAGGTAGCAGGTGCAGTTTCACTTTGGGAATTTTCAGGTGGTTCGATTGTAACTGCTTGTCTCTGTGCAGCATTCTTCTCTGATTTGACATTTGTTTTAACAGAGTTGCATTTAATTACAATAGGAGACGGTAATAAATGTTTAACAGGCTCTGTTTTTGCTTTTTCCTCAAGTTTGTCAGCTGCTGTGGAACATTTACTGCCACTGCTATTCAAAGAAACAAAGCGATATGAGCTTTTCACCAACTTACGCACATCCCTGACGTGATATATTGGCGTTTGAAGCTTGCATTTGGTGTCTCTTATGTTTCTAACAGTGAAATTTGGAACCCTATCAGCTGCAGACAAAACGGGGCCTCTGGTTTCATCTGCTGGCCTGAACGTGTTGACATTGTAGCTTATTTTTGGGGTTAAGAGATTGGCGATATTCAGCATGCAGCCTTTATTTTCTTTCACGCTTCTCAAGCATATTTTTATCTCAGGCTTTTCCCCTCCCTTCTTGTTTTCGTCTTGGTTTCCATTATAACTCGCTTTCAGCTCCTTTTCACTTTTCTGTGAAGCAGCTGGTGTGACAGTGACAGGTGCATGTCTTAGTAAGTCTGTAAAATCCATCTCCTTTGAATGTAGCTGGCAACTTGGAACAAAAAGCAGTTTTGAAAGCATGCTGCTGGTGTCTAATCCTTCCTTTGCTGTGGTCTGTGCGTCACTTATAGATGGAGGTTCAGCCTCTGTTACAGGTTCTGGCTCATCTTCTTTAAATGAATTAAATGCACTGCTTTGACTGTGCACGGGTGGAGCTTTCTGAAGTTCATCTTGTCGCGTTTCTGAATCACCTGGTGCTTTGCTGCTTTTTGTTTCTTCTGCGTCACCGCAGGAACTTTGTCTGCCACCCTCCAGACATTGATCATCAGCAGAATTAACAGTGAATCCTGAGCCCGATTCTGACGTTTGTCTCTGCAAGCCTCTTCCTGGACTCTTTGTGTCGGGATCTTTTATCTGTAAGCAGGGGGATGTGTCGCAGATTTCACCCCTCTCCATTTTGCGCTCCTGCTCAAATTGCATCTTTTTGGAAATCACATTTTTTAATAGGCTTGATGCAAAAATTGCCCTTTTCTGTGTATCTCCCATATTATCCGTGTGATGGTACTGCATCTCACAGCCTGACCTGGCCAGCACAGCCCCCGTTAACTCATTGGGTCGTGCCTTTTTCGAACATTTTGAATCCCCAGTTGTTTCATGTGATTGAACATTACAACGGAAATTGAGCGTGACTCCGCGCTGCATTGGCTGAACAGGATCTTTCAGTGTGATCTTTTTACTGGAAGATGATTCTTGTTGTGAAATTATTCTTTTGTTTAGGGCGTACGTTTTACTTTGTGGGGCTTTCGTACCGATAACAGACTTACCATGCCTCTTACTCTCCACAGTTTCATTCATTTCCAGTGTTGCCCTGGAAGTCTTGTGCGCAATTACGCTGCGCCCTCTTCCTCGCGTTATGTTTCCATAATTCCAGTCTACATAAGCCGACCACTTATTGAGCCCATATTCCGAGAGAGAAGATTCACTAGAGGTGCTAAGATTAATAGCATCGAAGTACGGACATGCCAAGCTCCGGAAAGACTTGGCGGTTAAATTACGCACCTCTTTATCAGCGTCATCCAGCTCACTGATCGAGCTGGACGCTCCGCTGGAATACTCATTAATATCTTTCCGTCTCAGTTTGGTTGCAAGGTGCTGACGGCACGGAGCAGGGATGAAATATGGGGCTCTATCGCACAGGGGCCCCGCTCTGGCGCCAGAGCTCACAAAAGAGAAATTGCTCTTGTCTCCACAGTGCTTCGTGTACCCAGAGGTGTTGCTGTCAAAGGCATTAACGGGGTCGTTCACTGCTCTCGAGGAAGCTTTTATCGACAAGTGAATTTTCCCCGCATTAGGGTCTTCACTTGGGTTTTTACACATACTTTCGTCCGAGCTGGCACATTTGTCTGAATCACAAAGATCACTCTCCTCCTGCTCGGTGCTGACAACTGCTCCACCAAGATTAGACTGCACTTTCGCCTGGCTCCTGCCCTCTAGTATCAAAGTGCCCTCCTGAGTATCATCGCTTTCAAAAGAGGCGTAATCCACAAAGGAATAGACCAGGTTGTCGTCTTCAAACTCCCAACAAGTTCCTCGGCCCAAGTCGTAATCTACGTCGTGGTCGAGCTCGGTCAGCTGGATTTCGTGTGTGGTGATATAATGGGATTCGTCCTCCACGGTGTCGGAGCCACAGTGGTCGGATAGCACGGCGCTGGCGCCGTCATCAGACTCCGTCTTGCTGTTCAGATACATATCCGTGTACCGGAGCTCATCACTCTCATTGCACACATGGTCACTGCAGTCACTCGGGTCGAGCTCGGCCTGCCGCTGATTCTCATTCTCAGAGTCCCGATCTGGTTTGGGAAGTTTGGTCAGAGTTTCCAAAGGGGGCTCACCCGATCCAAGCCCCGGGACGGCGTCCTGCTTGTCCTCATTTGAAATGATTTTACTCTTTTTTTCATGCTCTCCTTGCTTTGAATTATCGCATTTGATAACAGACAGCTGGTTCCCCACACCCGTGAAAGTCACTTTCACCGTTTTGGAGCAGTCAGGTTTCATGTCCAGATCCACATAATTGGACTCGTCGCTGTTTGTCTCGGTGGCGTGGTCCTTACTGCCGGTTTTGTCCCCAACCTTGTCATCTGTGAGCAGCTTCCTGTGAAGTCCGGTGTCATCTTGGTAAGTGAGAGTTTTCTCCGCTGCTTCCATTTAGTCCGGTCTTACCGTCAGGTGGTCCTCGTTTACGATGTTATCCTGACACAGGACGGAAAACTCTGCAGGCTGGAGCGACGGAGGGGACAGAGAGAGAGAGGGAGAAGGAGAGCGAGAAGGGGGGTGAGGGGGTGGGGGGAGTCCCACTATGGTTTCTCTAATGGTTTCGGCTTGAGCAGCTTTATTTTTACAGTCAGGCTTTTGTAGCTACAGGCTGGTGTTCTGAAATGAATCTCCAAAAAGTTTATTTTCAGCACCTTTTCTGGAAGAACAGCTCCTCCACAGTCTATTTTTTTCTCTTGTATAGATTATATGAGCATTAATAATATCGGTATTCCTCATATCCGGTAGAATTAGATTTTACTTTAATGAAAGATGGGTCAGATTTTTTGTTGTTGTTGTTGTTGTCCTGTTTGTCATGTTTTTAAATGGGAAACTTTGGTTTTGGAAAATACTTCCTATATGAAAAATAATGTCACATTTAAACATAACATATTTTGAAAACAAGTTTTATTTTCTTTAGTTGCTTCCAACAGCTTTTATTCTTTGTTTCCTTTTCTTCAGAACTACAGAATCAGTCCAACATAAAGAACTGAAGTTATGTCAAGAAATGAAAATGAGGGCTTGGAGCCAAAGGGGCGTGTGACATTTTGGTCAAAATTGAGATATATATATCAAATGAAAGCTCTTGATGTGCTCTATCTACTGTCAAAATTATAGAAGTAAAATATTAATAGAAACAAAGTTATTCCAACAAAAACCAAAAGACTTAAGTCTGAATGCACAGAAGTTGGCACCAAAAGTAAGTACGTGCATTATGACAAAGTCAAGATTATTGTTCATTAAGCACTGTGTCATCAATTTGTAAAAAGAAACATGCTATAAAAAACAACTAAAGTCATTAAACAAAGTAAAAGCAAACTATGGTCAGTTTTTGTTTTGGCTCTCCTGGAAAATTGGTGAAATGTCACTTATGCCCCAAAATATTAAAAAAAATGTTAAAAACTTGCTGAGCAGGCTGACCTATCAAAATCTAAAAGAAAATATAAAAACTGGCAAAATGTCAGTCAAAACAAAGAAAAGCAACTTATTCATATGGGTACATAAAAACCCGAGAGCAAAGAAACAGTACATAATACAGAGAAAAGAATACAAAAGCTGCTGTTGCATAAATAGCACACATAAAATATTGGCACTGTGAACATTTGTGGACACGTGAATGTGCTCAGTGCTTTACCCACTCACGGAAACAGCTGTGTGCACGATGGAGAGAAGTATTCACCATCAGCTGGTGCAGTATGACATTTTTTCACTCATATCTATTGAGCTCGTTCCACCTCACACCCTGAACCGTATGGAGCTCAGTGAAAGTGTGACAAACTAAATGAGGGAATGTTATTGTGATAATTATTTGCTACTGCTTTGATTACTACTACTACTACTACTACTACTAGCAATAATAATAATAACAATAACAATAATGCAGTTATAAAAGTTTGGTCTCAGTATTGAAGACACAAGTGTTGTTTCTGGACAGGGCCTCAGTTTGGTGGTATGCAGCAAGGCGGGGGTGGGCCAACAGTTGCTGTATGTGGAGGGCACACTGACAGCAATATCAAGGACAGAGGCCACACGCATAAAGCCTTTGTCACCCTCAAATCCCACTTCTACTCCCAGTGCCACTAATGTGGTGTAGGGCAGGGTTGAAAACAAAATTAGTATATTTATTTAAGTGCCATACTAAAGTGGATTTAGGGGGTAGATGCAGTGGCCTTTACAATGGCTCCTGATTGGGAACCCTTGGAGTACAATTGTATAAAAAACACTTCAATATTGCAAATAAAAATAATCCTAGTTAGGTATCTAGCAGTATATTAATCAGTCTAGCTCAAGTGTGAGCTATTAAACATTTCACAACACACACAGGTTGTGAAGTGACCTGCACAAAGCTGATAAATTTAGGTAGCTATTTAAAATGGGGACCTCACTCACGCAAGCATGTTGAGATCAGTTTCTTATACTGGCCACATTAAAACAGCAGGTGTTAAATCATGGGCACCATTAATCAAGGCTATGGACAGTTCATGTGAAGGCTTTTTCAAACCTAATTTTCACCCTCACACCTCAGATGTTGATGCAGAGCAGAGAGGACTCATAGCTAACATGTGCACGTTCTAACAAGAACCATTTCACAGGGAGCGATAAGCTGAACAAACCCTAACCTTACATTAATGTACAACAGTTTATATGGTATCTAAAGCTTAGTAGTCCACATATGTATCTAGGTTCTGTAGTTTCTTTACATTTCTGAGTTATAAGATGTTAATTTTTTAGTAATTTATGTATGTATGTATCCATTTATTTGCGATTCCTTCCTTACTTAATCTAATGGCTTAGACTAAACATTTCCATTTCCATGAAGATTTGTGCTCGCCAGTGTGGAACTGTACAGATCGTTGCCAGATTTCTGCCATATTTATAACCCTTCTTTACTTTAACCATGTCTCAAATGAGGCAGTGGGACATGATTTTTCTATGTGCTATGGTTGAAGTCGAGCAACAGAATGAAAAGCTGCTTCCTCAAAGGCATCAGAATATATACAATTCAGCTGCTTTAGCAGACATTGGTCCACTGCTGTAAAAAACAGCATGACAGAGTGTTGATGCTCCATATAAGAACATGTTTAAACTTAAATAAACATGAGATGTGCAGCTCTGTTTACTAAACATCATAATATGCTGTTATAATTTGCATAAAGAGTTACACAAAACTGAATGAGCATTTAAATTTGGCTTATAAAGAATAAAGATCAATCTATTACGTGCTTTAGCTGTAGGAGTACTGAACACATTTAAGCGGAAAAATGTGGGGAAAAAAAAGCTTACAGCTCCCTGATGTGACAGTGATTTCTAGATGTAAGAGGTACACAGATCCTTTAGTCTAATGGATGTAGCACAACTGCAACACAAAAATCAATTTGAAACACGAGAATTTGTACAAAATATTTTGCTGATATTTAACACAAACTGGAACACAGCATGCTATCATGACATGTCTATGTTTTATGGCACATGCAGCAGTACTGGTGACCGTCTGACACCCTCTGCAGCTTTTAAGTGGGAACTGGAGACGTCAGAGAGCCTGAACACCTGCTGTGAAGCAGTCAGCAGCCAGACACCGTAGGTTCCCCATCCTTCAAAGGTTTCATGGTTCAAAGGTTAAAAGGCCACCTTTGGATTTGCAAGTGTTGTGTGTGAGCTAATTTAGAGGATTAGAGAGTTACCCTAAACTACTGATACTGACAATTCACTTAACGAGGATAAATGATCACTCTGACAATGACTGCTGGTGAATGGATTCGATCAATTGGTTTACTAATATCTAAATATAAACAATAATTTTGTGTCCATACCCTAGAAGAAGACTTGATTAACATTGAAAAAGGATCATCCTACAGACACCTTTTTGCTATGGTATAGGCTTCCATAGCAAAAAAGGTGAAGATTAGATTGGGTGTTTATTATCAAAATAAGGCCTGACTTAATTTAGCAGTTAGGAAGCACTTGTTCAGGTTCTTCTTAAGTGTTCTTAATTATGATGGCACAGTTCTTTGCATTTTATATTGGCCAGTGCACATCGATGTGTTCCTTAAGAAATGGTTTCTTGCCTAAGCCTGAGGAGATCATACTGGGTAATTTCTCTTCTTTTCTGGGTACAGTGAGCTCTTTTTTTGGATGCTGGTTACGGCATAACCTTAAGAGCACACTAAAGCTTTGTGTTGGGCTGTTTGTGTCTTCCTGGGAAAATTCAGTGCTTTTTATCATGAAACATACTTTACAAAACACACTTTACAACATGCAACATTGTGTTTTCTGCTTACATTCAGTTTATAAACCACTTTCTCATAAGATATTTTATTCTAAAGACATAACAATATAAAACAAGCTGCACTTTTAATTATGGTACGAATATATATTCAAAAAAAACTTTAGTGACAAAAAGGACAAGGTAAGAATTTTTTTTTAACAGGATGTACTAATATTACAAATCATCAATATTTAGTTGGAAGTGCCAAAAAGAAAATAAAAATTTATAATTTGAAGTTTTTTGTTGTTGTTTGGTTATTGTTGTCTTTTAAGAAAAAAAACTGTTCATTTTGAATTTGATGTACTTATACATTTCAGCACGAAAATATCTAACATTTGCACAGTGATGTTAAAAGAAGTGATAGAGCAACATAATACACTCCCAACCTTTTAAAGTGTATTTCAGAATTGTTTTTTAAAAATTTTACATTTTACATGCTGATGTTTTTTTTTAAATCAAAGGATGGCACATTGCAATGTTTCCTTTACAAGAAACAAAAATAAGGTCATTCATTTCTGTGTGTGTGTGTGTGTGTGTGTCTATGAGTAAATGTTTCATCTCCTTCTTCCATCTGACTCAATCATTTACATATCAAGAAATGTGAGCAAAATCTGTGATGTGTAGTGTGTCAGCGGTTAGACACCCGTTCATGTTTATGGAAAGCAAACATATGTGTAATAATAAATCAAATACACAAAATACTTCACTTGTGTTTTCTGGTTCCTTGACCCCATCTTGATGGTTGTCTAGAAAGAAATAGCAAAGAGATGTTTGCTCTGTAACTTCTCCTGTCTTGAATGTTTAGGGACACTCTAGCCTAAAAACAGCAATGCTAGAGTCAGAGCTGTTGTGAATTATGCCAGCAATGGCAGACACGTACGGTTGCTCCCTTCTGGCAATGGCTATTCGGTTTCACTCGTGCTGCCAGACTGCTAGGCTACCAGCAAAGGTCAGCACCTTGTTAGGACTTGCTGGTAACTAACAACCCCATTGTTGTGTGAAAACTCCTTTTTCATGAATAATGACACTTAACCTCATTTGAAAGCAGAATATATAATCATAAAACACAAAATAAATTGTTAAAAAATGGCTACATAACTGAAACAGTCTTGGTGTGTACCGCTGAATGCAATGATGCAATAACTTAGCAGCCAAATATAGTGCCATGAAAAAGGATTTGCCCCCTTCCTGATTCCTTAGTTAATTTAGAAACTGCATCTCATTTTCACTTGGATCATTTTTGTCTAATGTTAAAATTAGTTTGGTGATCTGAAACAGTTAAGTGTGACAAATATGAATACAAAAAAACGTAAGAAATCAGGAAGGTGTCTGAGAAGCAGGATACAATTTGATTGCTAATCAGAGGGCTAACGCAGAGCCACTCCCATTCACAACGTGGGCCACTTTTGAAACTGGAACACACATGAATAAAACTAATACCACCATCCCAGCTCGATTTCAGTACTGAAGATGTGTAGGGCTTGTGTTTTAATCTTGTTTATACCAAATTCTACCATCTGAATGTAGCAGCAGAAATTGGGACACCAGGCAATGTTTTTCTTCTGTTCTGATTTCCAATTTTGGTCAGCCAGTGCAAACTGCAGCCTCAGTTGACAGGAGCACCAAGTGTGTCCCTCTACTGCTGTAGCCTATCGACTTCAAGATCTGTGTTCAGAAATGCTCTTCTGCACACCTTGGCTGTAGTGAGTGGTTCAACGGCATTAAAATCCCCTTTCTTCCCCATCCCAATGTTCACTTTGATCTTCAGCGCATAAAGTATACCTAATAAATGCATATTTTAAATTAGGTGGTTGTAAAGGAGAGAGGAAATGTGCAAATGTTCAGGGCAGTCATAATTCTCAGAAATTCTCAAAAAAAAATCTATTGACAGGCCCATTGTTTAGGATGTAAAAACTGAAAACTACATAAACAGCCGTAACATACGTCGTGTCATTCTTTTCTACAACAACCCAAATAAATGCAACACATGCTATAACAACTTAGATGTAGAAGCTTTAGATAAAAAATAAAGACAGAAAAACTACAGCCGAACAGCAGACACCCCCCCCCCCCCCCCCCACCCCCCCCCCCCCATTTAAAAAACCAACTTTTTTCCCC